>JAVJIF010014610.1:0-147317 GCA_038442645.1 Agave tequilana | reverse complement strand
CTGGTCAACTGCCTATATGGGTCTTCACCCTGACGGCGACCCTTCAGGGTTTTCCTAAAAGATAGAGGCTCGCTCGCGTTAAATACTCGGAGCCAACTTATAACGGGATATACGCTGATGGCCGCCCAAGCATGTCAGAATCCTTTACGAGTATTCATCCTGATGGTTACCCTCGGAAGTCTCTTGAAAGATCGAAACTTGCTCACATTGACTGCTTGGTGTCAACCTACAATGGAACCGACCTCGATGGTCTGTCGAGCAAGTCAACATTCTACCTTGGACCAACATGACAACACAACTTCGAAGCTGGGAGCTTCCCCACTCGGGTTAACATTCGCAGGTACCATTGGGGAATGAATCTCATCCGGAATTATATCCCAAATCATTCCAAACACTTCGGAACCAAAATGACACCCCGAGCAGACGCAACAACAAACTATATCTCAAACAAGGCATGATCTAAACAATACATATATTGAAAATCTCCGCTTTATTATGAAATATTTCGGTTAAATCCATCCAAGAACAAACTATGAATACATCTACAAGAGAGATACAAGTTTTGATTTTGCATGAATGTGTTCTTCCTGTGCGAAAAAGCAGAGGTGCTCATTGTCGCGCCCCCAACTATGTCCTGGTGATGACTCCTAAGCAAGCAATCCATTAGAGCTGGATGACCGACGATACCAAAAACTCCTAGGAATGTGCAAGGAGGATACTAATGCCAAGATCATAACTCCAGAGCGGTGATGGACAAGGAGGCAACATCCCATAAGAGCTCAGACGGTCGGCTCCAGAGATCAGAGCCGACATCGAATGCCCTTATGCTCCCTGCTCTATATTCGCTATAAGAAAAGAAACGAGGGTCAAGCCCCAACTTCTGCCCAGTGTGTTCTGGCCAGAGTCCAGATGTGCAGACCAAGCAGAAGTTAGGATATTCCCTGTCTATCCTGACAACTTGGCCTCATCACAAGAGCCGAAACAGCTTGACGAGTCCATCACAAGAACCGAAAATACTTTGAACAAACGGACTCCTAAACATCAAGAGTGCAACAGCTATCACCATCCTCTCCCTCTCCTTCCTCCACCGAACGAAGAATGAAGGAGACATTGCCATCCGCACAATAGTGCAAGATTTTTGCAGTAAGAAACTCTCAAGAAGCCGCTCAGATCTCTCTTGAAGAGTTCCGCCCTATTTATAGAGAGAAAAGAAGTTCAAGTGTCAACCACTCTGGATTCTAATTCCAAAAAAAGCGAAGAGCCACTCGATCAGCGACATACGCATGTCACGATGGTTCAGATTGAAACGATCGCGCCGGATATGCTGCACCTTCCTCGAACGCTGTGACTCCTTGAAAAGTAATAGTTAATTGACCAATATTGTTGTGAATGTGATGCACATTCAGGGCTTTGCCAGCCTATAGAGCAACGCACATCACTACAAGATAAAATCTGAAGCGACACAAGTAACCTTAGTCCCGATCCAAAATACACTTCTCTATCTGCTCTCCTCTCTTTATCAGAATCCCTTGGAGCTTATTGCCCTTGAGGGAGAGTTTCTGACCTCCTTCAAAGAGAAGGGAGCAGAGGGGGCATCTGTAGTGGTCAGTTTTTGATCTTCTCGAGATCACGTCATGTGTTCTTCCAGCACCAAAAAGGGGAGCAACATGTGGCCGCTTTCAGAACCTCCAAGTGAGAGTCCTCTATCGATTCAAACCTGAGTAGTTCATGTGGATAGGATGATGAGATAGAATTAGCTGTGCGAATTCTTATCTCTAAACCAAATCTCTATTTGAATGTGGCAGTTACAGTTCGGGGATGAATCAGCTACATCTACAATTAGACTCGGACTATTAGATAAGAGGGATTCTCACTCAATCAGTTCAAATTTGGATGTTCATCTCTAACTGCATCTTAGACAAGCGGTAAAGTGTTCAAATAGAGCTGAACTCTACATTTTATCAAAACAGATACAACCTATATAAAGAGAGAATCTCTTCCAACATGGGTAAGGATCCGAATCAAGAAACCCTAGCACACCAGAGAACCTTATTGTAATCGCCATTATTATAGTGAAATTCTCCTCTCTCCGAGATTTTTCCCATTCGAGTTTTCACGTAATTCATTGTGTTTGTGTTGGCTTTTTTGGTGATTTGATCATACCTCTCTATTACTTTGTTGCGTGGATTAGTTTCTTAGGAATTACCCCCTGCAGCAGTATAAAAGATAGATGAAAAAAGTACTAGTAAATATGATTGATAAAGCAATATATACACAATAATCTAAAGATACAATGTAGGACAGTGTCTCCAACCCATACAATTCTACCAAAAAATGATACAAGAAACTATTCTAAAAAAACACACAGTGATCTACTTCAAAGAATATTCAATTTTAAACTATTCCCATCCGTCAAGAGTTCCCCTATGGAGTCAAGGTCCATTGAGCAGTAAATAACTTACAATTATGCTACTCCTAATTGTTCAAAATAAAAAGAGACGTGCAAGTAAAGAAGAGCTTCAATAAGTTAATTAGCTTCATTGTTTCAGGAGGGGTCCTATTGTTCATCAAGTTCTTGCCTTTTATAGACGTTGGCTCCATAAGCCACATGTGTTCTCTATATCGCATCGGATAGGCACATGTTTGCAACTATTCCTCGTGTGGCTTTAGTTTCTATTGGTAAAAGAATATTTGAGGTACAAACAAGGTGGAACTAGAAGTACAATAGATAGATTGAATAATTTTGAGTTAAGGTAGAAACATATTTGATTATTTGTGGTTTGTTTTAGATCTTACTCAAATTTGGACGGTTATGATTAAAGGAATGTTAGGATTTTATAAGTCTTCTATAAATATGATTGTACAGTTACTTTTTGTACGTACATAGTCCGCATTGAGAGGGAAAGGAATCCCATCATAGAGGGGGCTTGTTGGAGTCCAGAGCGGAGGGAATGAAAATTTTGCAGAAGTGAGATGGAAGATGCTGAGAGAATCTTCTAAAAAGCTTTATTGTTTTTTTTATTGTTGTGTTGCTATTATTATTTCTTGAAGTCGGAATTATTCAAATTAAATAAGGAGAGACAAAATTTTATCTCGGAGTTAACTAAATGATAAACAAACAATTACATAGGTCCTTGTTGAAGTTTTATCCTAATTTAGTTCTATTTAAATCTATATATCTTTTAAATTAAGTAATTAACAAATTTATCTCTTCTCTCTTCAGAAATAACATACATACTGTTGGGAAATATGAAGAATTAAATGTAAATCTTTGAGTTGAATTACGGCGAGATCCGTTGATAGAATCAATTGGATAATGGTTGGAGTGTGTTCTCCTTCCATTGGGGATGAACGTGGTATATTCATATGTTCAATTTTATTCAAGTCTAAAGTTTGTTTAATTCAAAGTCAAAAAGGGACTAAGGTAACTAAAAACATTTTGGGCGTGTTTGTTTCGCCGTAAAACGCCGCAAAACGCAAGTCGTAAAACTTTTTTTCCATTTTCCGTTGTTTGTTTCGCTAAAAAACAAGTTGCAAAATGCAACTCTTCTTTTCCCACTTGCAGTTGCTACAGTTAAATTTGTGGTCATATAAATCTCACTTTTACACTCATATTTCCCCACTTGCAGTTGCTACAGTTAATTTTGTAGTCATATAACTCTCACTTATAGTACACTTACAGTTCAAAACAGTTACTTGATAATCATATATAATTTAATATTATTAAATATTTAATATTTTAAATAATGTTTAATTTCTAATTTAATTATTTAATATTTTTAATCTTTAATTTTTTTATTGTTTTTAATATTGTTTTAATATTTAATATTTTACTATTTTAATTTAATATTTTATTTAATATTCTATTTAATACTTTATTATTTTATTAATACTTATTCAATTTTTTATTATTTTATTTAGAGTTAATATTTTATTAATATAACAATATTATACTTTAATATAAATTACTATATATTTAATTATTTATTTTTAATAAAAATTACTTATTAATATCATAATATATTTTATTATTATATTAATATTTTATTATGCTAATATTGTAATAATAATTCAGTATAATAATACTATAATGATAATTTATTATTAAATTATAATTATATTTTACTTTGTTAATTTATATTTCTATAATATTACAACAATATTACAATAAAATTTATATTATAATAATTTTCAAATATTTTTAATATTATAATATTATAACTATATTTTTTATTTTTGTAAGATTTTTTAATATTTATATTTTATTAGTTCTTAAAATTTTATTAACGTTCTTTAGATTTTCTTTAAATTTTATATTATTTATTTAGTTAATATTTTAGTAATATTTTACTATTTATACTAATATTTATTAATATTATTGTTATAAATAAAATATTAAGATTATTAATTTTTTATCTCAAATTTATTAATACAATTTAATTTGCAATAGTAGATTTAATTTAATAGTATTTATAATATTTAAATCACTGCTACAGTTAATTTTGTGGTCAACTTTTCCACTTACACTTTTACATTACCAACCAAACACCGTAAAACACAATATACTTTACCATTTACACTTTCACTTTATCAACCAAACACCGTAAAATACAATATTCTTTTCCATTTACACTTCACTTTATCAACCAAACACCGTAAAACACAATATATTTTCTCTGCTACAGTTCACTTTTTCCATTCTCATTTTACGACTTACGACTTGCGACGTTTTGCAACGAAACAAACAGGCCTTAGTCTCATATTGGCCATGCGATGGAAGTTTGAAGAGTTTAAATAGAGAAAAATGGGAATAAAGGGTGTGCCCTTTGGGTACTTGGAGTTTTCGCACGCGATTATGGGAAACCATGCCTACATGCGCGTGCGCCGGCGCTGGGCTGAGCTCAGGTTCGGGATTTGACCTTCCCAGAGTGCTATAAATAGCGCTCTTTTTTTTCTCATTTTAACACACAACAAACAACAACACAGAAAAGGAAAACATGTTCCTTCCTCCCAGAAGTGACTTCCAACAGGAAGTGAAATTCTGCAACTCAGATTCCAAAGTGACTTCTAACAGATTCTGAAACAGCAACACAGAAAAATTCAACAGATGCTGCTGCTTTGATAATCCTGTAAAGGTACTGGTTAACTACGGTTCGATCATATATTGAGACTGATACCAGTCTAATTGGTGTTTAACACCATAGTTCTTTATACTGATATTCAGTATATTAAGACTGATACCAGTCTAATTGGAGTTTAACACCATAGCGGGGGACATATTTGTCTTAAGGAGATTCGTTATAAGTGTACCTCACTCCAAGTACTGTATAAGTGAATTAATTTTCTTTATACAGGGGTTATACTGATATTCAGTATATTGAAACTGATACCATATACTGATATTCAGTATATTGAGACTGATACCAGTCTAACTGGAGTTTAACACCATAGCAGGAGACATAATTGTCTTAAAGAGATTCGCTATAAGCGTACCTCACTCCAAGTACTGTATAAGTGAATTAATTTTCTTTATACAGGAGTTATACTGATATTCAGTATATTGAGACTGATACCAGTCTAATTGGTGTTTAACCAACGAAGGTAATTAAAAGGTGATTCTATTAAGTAACGTTCTATTGAATGGAAAACCTCCCACCTGATATTCACCGACCTGGCCAATTAGATCGGTGGCATTGATTAGTTATCAGATTGATCCTAAAAAATAACAATTTTAAGACAATTAATGAAGTTACTTACTTCTGTTATGCTTGAAATTGCAGAAAATATCTAAGACTAATCAAGATAGCTCAATTAAAGCACCAAACATGCAGATCCAAATTTTGATGCCTACTCCACTTTCTGGCTTAAGTAAAGCACCAAACATGCAGATCCAAATTTTGATGCCTACTCCACTTCCTAGCCCGAAGCCGAAGAAGGTAGGAAAATTTGATGGCATAGAATTCAAGAGGTGGCAACAGAAGATGCTCTTCTACTTGACCACTCTGCATTTGGTCAAATTCCTGCAAGAGGATCTACCAGAATCTGAAACTGATCAGGACTCAGTCCTTGCAGTCGATGCATGGACTCAAGGTGACTCTCTTTGTTGAAAGTATATTTTGAATGGACTGGATGACTCTCTTTACAATGTCTACAGTCCAATCACCGCGAAAAATAAGTTATGGGCCAGTCTTGATAAGAAGTACAAGACTAAGGATGCCGGCACCAAGAAGTTCGTCGTAGGACGATTTCTGGACTACAAGATGGTGGACAAGACGATTGTATTCAGTATATTGAGACTGATACCAGTCTAATTGGTGTTTAACCAAGGAAGGTAATTGAAAGGTAGTTCTGTAATTAAGGAACGTTCTATTGAACGAAAAACCTTCCACCTGATATTCACCAACCTGACCAATTAGATTGATGACATTGATTAGTTGTCAGATTGATCCTAGAAAATAACAATCTTAAGACAATTAATGAAGTTACTTACTTCTGTTCTGCTTGAAATTGTAGAAAATATCTGAGACTAATCAAGACAGCTCAAGTAAGGCACCAAACATGCAGATCCAAACTTTGATGCCTGCACCACTTCCTAGCCGAAGTCGGAGAAGTCAGAAAATTTTGATGGCACAGAATTCAAGAGGTGGCAACAGAAGATGCTCTTCTACTTGACCCCTCTGCATTTGGCCAAATTCTTAAAAGAGGATTCACCAGAACCCGGAGCTGATCGGGACTCAGTCTTTGCAGTCGATGCATGGACTCAAAGTGACTTCCTTTGTCGAAACTATTTTGAATGGACTGGATGACTCTCTTTACAATGTCTACAGTCTAATCATAACAGTAAAGAAGTTATGGGCCAGTCTTGATAAGAAGTACAAGACTGAGGATGCTGGTACCAAGAAGTTCGTCGTAAGACGATTTCTGAAGTACAAGATGGTGGATAACAAGACTGTAATCAGTAAGGTGCAAGAGTTACAACTTATCTTGCACGAGATAGAGGCTGAAGGTACGAATCTACCTGAAACTTTTCAGGTTGCTACTATTGTAGAGAACCTCCCACCTGATATTCACCGACTTGGCCAATTAGATCGGTGATATTGATTAGTTGTCAGATTGATTCTAGAAACTAATACACACATGCATATATACATACATATATATATGTACATTTACTCATGCATCAAATGGTAACAAGAATTACATTATTTTCAGCTAAAGAATAAAGATAATGATCGATGCATGGATATAAGTGTTTGGAATCACTTGATTTTTCATTTGGTGGAAAAACTTAAGCGTGTAGATTAAGATCTGCTCAGAGGATGCATATAATGGCCCACCATTGGAGTTCTATGATGTTTAGTTTGAGAATTATTCTCAATGAATCACTTCCTTATAAAATGTATAAAAGGTATGTGTGTGTATATTTGCACACAGAAACTATAAAAACTATCAAATGCATAAGAGAAAAATAATTGTGAGATTATCTTAAATAATAATTTAAATAAAAATATAAGATAGACCCCCATTAAATAAAAATATAAAACAAAGACAATCAAAATTAAAATTTTAACAAAATATCAATAGAAAACCAATCAAATTAGAATTTTGATTAAGGGTTCCACGATACAAAAGTAATCAATTAAAGTTTTAATTTGATGAAAAAGAATCTGAAAAGAAAATTAGATGTTTGACTGATATAAGCATCATTTTACCGTATATCTTATGCATTTATAATTTTTCTATCTTACAACAACACAATAAATCTAATAGAACTTGTTATTCCTTTTTTTTTTTGTCAGACACCGGAAAAAAACAAGCCTTTGTCTTAAGATCCTCCTTTATAACTGATGTGGGTAATTTTCTATGAAATATATTCACACACTAAAATTGTCGAGATGGCTAAAGTAATTTCAAAAAAATAACACAAACAAAGAGATTTACGCGAACAATCCAAAAGGAAAGGAACCATAGAAAGAGAGATTCCATTATGAAAATGGCGATTAAGATGGTGTTTCTCTGATGTGTTAGGGTTTCTGGGCTCAATTAGTCGTCCCTCACGTTAGAGGGATCTACTATTTATACAAGTAGTGTCTGCTGGATAAGGCTGCAAAATTCAGCTCTGTTTAAACATTTAACCATTTATCTCAGATACGGTTAGAGCCGAACATTCTGATTTGAATTGATTGAATTAATGTTCATCTTTATCTGGTAGTTTGCATCTAGTTGTAAATGTCGCCGATCTGTTCCCAAGCTGTAACTATCGACTTCAAATGGAGATTTGGCTTAGGATAGAGATACTTGTAACCACTTATCTATTCCTTCTAACTACCTGCCCGCTAAGAATTTGAATTAGATGAGGGCTTCCGTTCAGAGATTCTAAAAGCGGTCACGTGTCGTGCACTTATTTGAGAGTGGGTGGAACGTGTTTGGTCTTGAGAAGATCGAAAACTGACCACTACAATATCACATTCATACTAGACACTGTATATATTGTTTCTAATTGATCGTTGATCACTTAGTAAATCTTACCACAGTTGCGAGGAAATAATTATTAGATTTACTCATAACGAAAATTTGCTTTTTAGTTTTAGCACATCTTTAGATTTCTTCACCAAACACTCATATTTCATAATTGTGATATTTGTAATGGACTTGGATAAAGTGAGATTCTATTTAAACAACTCATTTTAATCAGTTGGAGGAGAAATTGGAGTTGTATTGGGAACAATGAGAAGAATAAATGTCAGAAAGAAGAAGAGAAAGCTTGTTGAGAGTTTAAATAAGCTGAGAACAAATGTGTGATCGAATTAATTTTCTTATCTCATTTTTAAATTGGAACAAATTAAACCAGTAGATAAGGATGCAGCTAATTTTGCAAATATAAAGACATGTAGTAAGCCATGTACAGTTTTTGCGATGAAATTTTGTTCTATCTTACATATAAGACTGAGTTTGTTTCCTTGAGAGAACAGTAATAAAAATACAAAAAAATATAGATTAAATTTAATAGCTTCCAAAAATATCTATGTCTATGATATCTATATTGCATAATAATAAGTTGGTAGTGATATCATCTCATATAATTAATACCCAATAAATATAATAACACATGATTTTTATTAGATTAATCATTAAGGTAAATAATTTCCATAATATCCATGCATCGCCTATGAATCTATGATATTCATAACTGCATATAATATATTATTAGTGATGATCTTATCTATTGTTATCATAAAGGATAAATACGTTACATGTAACTTTTGATAAATTTACAAGTCACTTTTCAAAATTAAAGAGACATATACATACATACATATATGTGCAGGCGCTCATACATACATGCATATATCCTCCTCTGAAAACTCCAATACAAAATCATAATTCACAATCAATGGCATTTGAGCGCTTAATGTTTGCTATTTTTCTCATCTTATTGTCTCTCTATGTAAATGAATTTGGTTAGTATACAGTTTTCATTCTCTTATTATCATGATCATATTTTGATCTCAAACAAAATTTTATATCAACATGTTGCCTATTTCTTCTTTGTTGCAGGGATTACTTGTGTTACGTGGCTTCAGATGATAGTCATTGTCATTAAATTGATATATCATGCACTCAAAGTGGTGATTGTGCTACAGAGGGGGAAGCGAAGAAGATGAGCGACGTGGACTAGATCTCTTTCTAGCACTGATGAACCCTAAAGAAACCTTTAGGTAGAAGATAGTTACTCGAATTCATGAGTATTGTGACGCCCCGATCTGACGGGTATGGAGACATCACTGCGACGTATATACACAGGTCAGATATATCCTCACGTATATACGCTAAGCATCAGTACAGGAAAGAATCAGAGTGCGGAAGCACATAGGTAATATACATTCCAACATAAAGGTATGAGTATATGGTTATCACGGAGAGTGATACAATATTACAGGAATATTACATCACCAGAAAATATAAAAGTACATCATATGAAGAGATATACAAAAGCTGAGAGGTGCTCACGAGCAGCAAGAGGGGTCTCGAGAACCAAACAGGGAAGGAACTGGAGGAAGATCTGCGACGATGAATCCAAGCTTCTGCTGCGCTCAGATCATCACGGAAGAATCCGCTGCGTATTCTGATCAGCTACAGTAAGGCCACCAAGGTCTAGACTTTAAGATCTAGACATGAGAATTCAAGGTTGTTAGCAACCCCAATGAGTACATATAATAAAGCTAAATGACGTGCATAACAGGCACACGTGTACATGATCAAGTGATGTGATTCAGGTATGCAGGTACAAGCAATAACAAGTAACATAAAGGAAATTAAAGAAACGACCGTGAATCATGTATATCTATGATCTGAACCTAAAAACATGTATAGAAGACAGTATGAAGAGCATAGGTACATATAAACATGCGGTAATAAGTTAAACATGCGATAAATATAATTATAGACAAAACTAGTTGTACAAGCTCAGATATGGATTCACGAGACTGATACGTTAAGGGGATAATCCAAACAAGGAAACCCTTATTTATATACCACATATCTCATATCGCCATCGTCTGAGTTTATACAACTTGAGTTGCCCTAAGAGTAACAGAACTATAGTGTTTCCAGAGTATTCATCATATGTCATAAAATAAGGTGTCAACTAAGGGCAAAACACTATAACTGGAATATAAATGTGTTGTATTTTAAGTTATACAATAATAATAATCAGTACCGTTTGATATTTCAATCGCCTCCCTATCAGCGTTTCACATCACCGATAGTCCATATTAGAGTTCGCACTCTGTAGAACTTACCCGGGTCTGATATGTGAGTACTAGGACCCAAACAAAGGAGAGACCAAATATCACACATTTCTAATCTTATTACTGCTTGGTTGTTTTATGTTATTCATCCAATCCATATGCTTCTGTATGTGCTACTGGCACACATACATCCACTTATGAATAAGACGAGTTATTATTTGGAAACTGATAAATCTGATGGCTCATATTTATAATGATTCCCGTCTCTGCCGGGACTAGCTCAGCAGTACAGGCTAATACTTCTGGGGACTTATCATTACGCACCCCACACGATACTTCAGATTCAGGCTACTGCTTTCGGGGACTTATCATTACACGCCCCACACGACACTTCAGAAATTCACCATTATAAATATGATATCATGCCGGTTTCCATCAGTTTCCCCATCTCAGTGTAAGTTGAGTACTTTATTATATATGTTGCCCAAAGATTCTGGGCAAAAGTGAATACAGTAATTCAATAACCATGATTATCCAACTACGAGGATTAATAGGAGTATAATATCAGGAGTATAATATCAAGAGTCTTCCTGTTACAGGGGTTCAGGAATACAGGAGTTTAGGAGTACAGGAGCTCAGGAGTACAGGAGCTCAGGAGTACCAAATGTCTGGTAATAATATAATAATCATGTTAAGTCTCCGTAAAAATGATAGTCATGAATATGCAATATAATACGGGTGCCATGTATAACAGTAATCAGTCAAGTGTCATAATATCAGGTCAAGTGTACTAGTACCATGTGAAAGCATGTCAAGTGAGTGTTAGCATGTGTCATATATCAGGAGTCAGGATCATGTGTCAAGTATGACATATCAAGTACCGGTGTCAGGATCAGGTGTCATGGATCAGGAATCAAGTATAACATATCAAGTGCCCGTGTTCGATATCACGTGTTAAGTATAACATGTCCAGTGTCGGTGTCAGATATCACGTGTCAAGTATAACATGGCAAGTACCGGTGTTGGATATCAAGTGTCAAGTAACAGGTGTCGAGTAATAACAGGTCAAGTATCAGGTATATACATGTCAGGGTCAGGTAACTAATATATCGGTGAGAGACAACATCAAATATTAGCTATCAACCGGTCACGCAACATGGTATATGAGAACGGTATAAACATTTCAAACTCTTCACAACTATATTTATAACAATAATAAATTTATCTTTTAATTAGCTATGCGAAGCCGAGTAAAGCGGAAGCAGATCTAGACATACCCGGTATAATACCGGTTCGACAAAGTATAATAACGACTGGCAGCTATTTTATAAAACATGATAATTTTAGAAATCACTTATATAATATATACCAACTTGCATAAAGAGACATCATATATTAAAAGTAAGATAATAATTATTAGACATGAAATGATGGTAATAAGGTAAGAAATGTACTCGCCTAATACCGGAACAAAATACCGAGTAATATCCGGGAAATCCATGAACACCACGTGCAAGCCAACAATCCAAATAAATACATGATAATAATAATAGAATATATATATATATAAATATATTTTTAGGAGAATAAGAGAGGAGAAAGAGAGGATTAGTTAGAGAGAGAAAAAGAGTTTTGATGGAATTGTTAAAAAAAAGAAAAAGAAAAAGTGGGAAAAAAAGGAAAGAAAGAAATAAGGAAATAAAGGAGGGATATGATGGAAAATATGTAGATGTAATTAGGGAATGAGGGAATGGGTATAAGTGGAAAAGGAGAAAAAGGAAAGAAATAAAGGAAAGAAGAAAGAAAGAAAGAAAGAAGAAGGGAAGAAAGAAAGAAAGAGAAGGGAAAAGAAAAGGAGGGGACGGCTGGCGGTCGGCCCGGCGACGCCGCGCGCGCACGGCCTAGGGCCCGGGGTGGGAGTAGGGAGGAGGTGGAGTGGTGGGGGAGTTAGTTGTTGTTGTTTTGGTGAAGTCGGTGGTGGTGGTGGTGTGGTTATGATGGTTGTGGTGGTTGTTGGAGGTGGTGGAGAGTTAGAGGAAGAGGAGGTGATAATGGGGTGGTGGGAGTGATGGATTTGATGGAGATGGTGGTGAATTTTGAGGAGGAAGGAAATGATGGTGATGAGTTTGGTTAAAATTGGAAGTGGTGAGTGGTTGGTGGAGGTTAAAGGGGGTGGAGGAGTGGAGAGGGGGTATGGGGGAGTGGTGGCCGGCGGCCATAGGGGGCGGCGGGGGGGCGGCTCCGGTGGTGGAGGCGACAGCCATGGAGGGGAGTGGGTGATGGTTGAAGTGTTGGAGTTGAAATGAAAGATGGAAAGGAAGGAGAAAGAAATGGGTTTTTATGGAGAGGGGAAGAAAAAGTGATGATGAAATGGGATGGGGGGAAGATGGGCTGCTGTTGTAGCCCTGGCGGCTACAGGGAAGGGGAGCACAGTGCATGGGGAAGGGAAGGGGAGCACAGTGCATGGGGAAGGCAAGAGGAAGAAAAGAAAAGAAAGAAAAAGAAACAAAATAAAAGAAAAGGAAAAAATAATAAAAAAGAAAAAAAATAGTAAAAAAATTTATTGTTAAATAATTAATTTATTAAAATATCTGAGAGTATAAAATAGGGGAGTATAGAAGGAAAAAGTAAGAAAAGAAATTGTCGATAAATTTTATTATTATTTTAATAGGGCGAAAATTCGACTATTTCAGAAACATTCCAAAAATTTCTCAAAAATAGAAAATATTATTTTAAGATGCTCAGTGAAATCAGATTCAATAAATTCAATCTAGTTTTTAAACTAAAAATTTTGAAATCTTTTGGCGATACCGGCCGACAGCAGAATCGGTCAAATTAATAAATTTAGAAAAATCCCAAAACAATATATTTAGATAAAAAATAAAATTTTAAGAAGTAACGTGAAAGCTGTTTTTAAAAATTCAAGCCTATTTGAAAACTAAAAATTTGGGAATCAGTCAGCGATGCCGATCGGTTTTGGAGATTTTGCAGAAAAATTCTGAAAAATTTTAGAAAATCATGAAAAATATGGAACATTAGAAAATAGTGTCTGAAACTAATTAATCAAATTGGACCACCAAAAAGGTCAAATTAGGGTACAGGCTGGTATCGGGTTTCCGGTCCGGGTGAAGAATGACTCTAAGACTGAGAATCCAGATCCGATACCAAAAATATGAGAAATCACAACTTAAAAATAAGTACTGAAAGAAAATTAAAGTAATACTATAACGCCCCGATCCTAAGGATACGGAGACGTTATGGCGACGTACATACGCAGGGTGAAAACACCCTCGCGCGTACGTTAAGCCTCAGTACAGGAAATAGTCTCCATATACACAAGAGTTCCAGCATTACCACCCACCGGCGGTTAGACCCGCCGCCGGCGGGTCTTGATCGTCGCCGGCCAGTTGAGCTGGCCGGTCAGTCCGCATAGGAGCGCGGCAGCAGCAGGCTACTGCCGCCGCCGCTGTTGTTTTGTTGGGTTCGAGTGTAACCCGAACCCAATAACATAATTGGGTGAGTTTTGGAAATAAACCTGACCCGATAACCCTTAACCCATTACCCATCTTAACTTAAGTAATGGGTTTGGGTATTGGATCCAAACCCGACCTGTTTGCCACCCATACCCGCATCCAAAACCCAATAAAGGTAATATTACAGAGACCCCCTGCTAACTTTCAGTATAATCATTACTAGAAGAACTAGCATCATCATTATCTAATTGAGTTTTCGAGTTTACCTCAAGGGAGTCATTCCCTTGGACCATGTAGCAATGTTGTTCGAGTTCTTCTCCACTAGATTCCTTCTCCATAATATTTGGCGTTTGAAGCTCAGAGGAGGTCAAAGTGTTCCACACTGCAAAAGCAGAATCATAATGAGAAACCATATTTAAATATTCTTTGCTAAGTGATTTAGTATATTGAGACTGATACCATATACTGATATTTAGTATATTGAGACTGATACCAGTCTAACTGGAGTTTAACACTGTAGCGGGGGACATAATTGTCTTAAGGAGATTCGCTATAAGCGTACCTCACTCCAAGTACTGTATAAGTGAATTAATTTTCTTTATACAGGGGTTATACTGATATTCAGTATATTGAGACTGATACCAGTCTAATTGGTGTTTAACCAAGGAAGGTAATTGAAAGGTGATTCTATTAAGTGACGTTCTATTGAATGGAAAACCTCCCACCTGATATTCACCGACCTGGCCAATTAGATCGGTGGCATTGATTAGTTGTCAGATTGATCCTAGAAAATAACAATTTTAAGACAATTAATGAAGTCACTTACTGCTGTTATGCTTGAAATTGTCTAAGACTAATCAAGATAGCTCAAGTAAAGCACCAAACATACAGATCCAAATTTTGATGCCTGCTTCACTTCCTAACCCGAAGCCGAAGAAGCCAGGAAAATTTGATGGCACAGAATTCAAGAGGTGGCAACAGAAGATGCTCTTCTACTTGACCACTCTGCATTTGGTAAAATTCCTGCAAGAGGATCCACCAGAATCTGGAACTGATCGGGACTCATCCTTGCAGTCGATGCATGGACTCAAGGTGACTCTCTTTGTCGAAACTATATTTTGAATGGACTGGATAACTTTCTTTACAATGTCTACAGTCTAATCACAATGAAAAAGAAGTTATGGGCCAGTCTTGATAAGAAGTACAAGACTGAGGATGTCGGTACCAAGACGTTCGTCGTAGGACGATTTCTGGAGTACAAGATGGTGGACAAGATGACTGTATTCAGTGTATTAAGACTGATACCAGTCTAATTGGTGTTTAACCAAGGAAGGTAATTGAAAGGTGGTTCTGTAATTAAGGAACGTTCTATTGAACGGAAAATCTTCCACCTGATATTCACCGACCTGGCCAATTAGATCGGTGACATTGATTAGTTGTCAGATTGATCCTAGAAAATAACAATCTTAAGACAATTAATGAAGTTACTTACTTCTGTTCTGCTTGAAATTGCAAAAAATATCTGAGACTAATCAAGACAGCTCAAGTAAGGCACCAAACATGTAGATCCAAACTTTGATGCCTGCTCCACTTCCTAGCCCGAAGCCGGAGAAGCCAGAAAAATTTGATGGCACAGACTTCAAGAGGTGACAACAGAAGATGCTCTTCTACTTGACCACTCTGTATTTGGCCAAATTCTTAAAAGAGGATTCACCAGAACCCGGAACTGATCGGGACTCAGTCTTTGCAGTCGATGCATGGACTCAAAGTGACTTTCTTTGTCGAAACTATATTTTGAATGGACTGGATGACTCTCTTTACAATGTCTACAGTCTAATCATAACGGTAAAGAAGTTATGGGCCAGTCTTGATAAGAAGTACAAGACTGAGGATGTCGGTACCAAGAAGTTCGTCGTAAGACGATTTCTAAAGTACAAGATGGTGGACAACAAGACTGTAATCAGTAAAATGCAAGAGTTCCAACTTATCTTACACGAGATAGAGGCTGAAGGTATGAATCTACCTGAAATTTTTCAGGTTGCTACTATTGTAGAGAACCTCCCACCTGATATTCACCGACCTGGCCAATTAAATCGGTGATATTAATTAGCTGTCAGATTGATTCTAGAAACTAACACACACATGCACATATACATGCATATATATGTACATTTACTCATGCATCAAATGGTAACAAGAATTACATTATTTTCAGCTATAGAATAAAGATAATGATCGATGCATGGATATAAGTGTTTGGTGGAAAAACTTAAGTGTGTAGATTAAGATCTGCTCAGAGGATGCATATAATGGCCCACCATTGGAGTTCTATGATGTTTAGTTTGAGAATTATTCTCAATGAATCACTTCCTTATAAAATGTATAAAAGGTATGTGTGTGTATATTTGCACACAGAAACTATAAAAACTATAAAAGACACATGAGAAAAATAATTGTGAGATTATCTTAAATAATAATTTAAATAAAAATATAAGATAGACCCCCATTAAATAAAAATATAAAACAAAGACAATCAAAATTAAAATTTTAACAAAATATCAATAGAAAACCAATCAAATTAGAATTTTGATTAACGGCTCCACGATACAAAAGTAATCAATTAAAGTTTTAATTTGACAAATAAGAATCTGAAAAGAAAATTAGATGTTTGACTGATATAAGCATCATTTTACCGTATATCTTATGCATTTATAATTTTTCTATCTTATAACAACACAATAAATCTAATAGAACTTGTTGTTCCTTTTTTTTTGTCAGACACCGAAAAAAAACAAGCCTTTTCTCAAGATCCTCCTTTATAACTGATGTGGGTAATTTTCTATGAAATTTATTCACACACTAAAATTGTGGAGATGGCTAAAGTAAATTTCAAAAAAATTAACACAAACAAAGAGATTTATGCGAACAATCCGAAAGGAAAAGAATAATAGAAAGAGAGATTCCATTATGAAAATGGCGATTAAGATGGTGTTTCTCTAATGTGCTAGGGTTTCTGGGCTCAATTAGTCGTCCCTCACGTTAGAAGGGATCTACTATTTATACAAGTAGTGTCTGCTGGATAAGACTGCAAAATTCAACTCTGTTTAAACATTTAACCATTTATCTCAGATACGGTTAGAGCCGAACATTCTGATTTGAATTGATTGAATTAATGTTCATCTTTATCTGGTAGTCTGCATCTAGCTGTAAATGTCGCCAATCTGTTCCCGAGCTGTAACTATCGACTTCAAATGGAGATTTGGCTTAGGATAGAGATACTTGTAACCACTTATCTATTCCTTCTAAGTACCTGCCCGCTCAGAATTTGAATTAGATGAGGGCTTCTTTTCAGAGATTCTAAAAGTGGTCACGTGTCGTGCACTTGTTTGAGAGTGGGTGGAACGTGTTTGGTCTTGAGAAGATCGAAAACTGACCACTACAATATCACATTCATACTAGACACTGTATATATTGTTTCTAATTGATCGTTGATCACTTAGTAAATCTTACCACAGTTGCGAGGAAATAATTATGAGATTTACTCATAATGAAAATTTGCTTTTTAGTTTTATCACATCTTTAGATTTCTTCACCAGACACTCATATTTCACAATTGTGATATTTGTAATGGACTTGGATAAAGTGAGATTCTATTTAAACAACTCATTTTAATCAGTTGGAGGAGAAATTGGAGTTGTATTGGGAACAATGAGAAGAATAAATGTCAGAAAGAAGAAGAGAAAAGCTTGTTGAGAGTTTAAATAAGCTGAGAACAAATGTGTGATCGAATTTAATTTTCTTATCTCATTTTTAAATTGGAACAAATTAAACCAGTAGATAAGGATGCAGCTAATTTTGCAAATATAAAGACATGTAGTAAGCCATGTACAGTTTTTGCGATGAAATTTTGTTCTATCTTACATATAAGACTGAGTTTGTTTCCTTGAGAGAACAGTAATAAAAATACAAAAAAATATAGATTAAATTTAATAGCTTCCAAAAATATCTATGTCTATGATATCTATATTGCTTAATAATAAGTTGGTAGTGATATCATCTCATATAATTAATACCCCATAAATATAATACCACATGATTTTTATTAGATTAATCATTAAGGTAAATAATTTCCATAATATCCATGCATCACCTATGAATCTATGATATTCATAACTGCATATAATATATTATTAGTGATGATCTTATCTATTGTTATCATAAAGGATAAATACAGTTACATGTAACTTTTGATAAATTTACAAGTCACTTTCCAAAATTAAAGAGACATATACATACATACATATATGTGCAGGCGCTCATACATACATGCATATATCCTCCTCTGAGAACTCCAATGCAAAATCATAATTCACAATCAATGGCATTCGAGCGCTTAATGTTTGCTATTTTTCTCATCTTGTTGTCTCTCTATGTAAATGAATTTGGTTAGTATACAATTTTCATTCTCTTATTATCATGATCATATTTTGATCTCAAACAAAATTTTATATCAACATATTGCCTATTTCTTCTTTGCAGGGATTACTTGTGTTACGTGGCTTCAGATGATAGTCATTATCATTAAATTGATATATCATGCACTCAAAGTGGTGATTGTGATGCAGACGAGGAAGCGAAGAAGATGAGCAACGTGGACTAGATCTCTTTCTAACACTGATGAACCCTAAAGAAACCTTTAGGTAGAAGATAGTTACTCGAATTCATGAGTAAGCGATCCGAATCCACGTGCCAAAAAGAAACAACTCGAATCCCCGAGCAATTTGAAGAGAAATCTCAATTTTATTAATCAAAATTTAATGCCTAAAATAAAGAGTACAAAAGCCTATTTATATGCTTACAAAACACTGCTACTCCTATTAGGAAACTATAACCTATTTCTAAAAGAAAATTAAAAGAATTAAAAGAGTCTTAATCAATCTAGGTAATCTAAATACAAAATAAAAAAGTTTAAAAATAAAGAAACAAATTAAAACTAAAAGAATCCTAAACAAGTTCAGATACGACTGATACGCGCAGATCAGTCGACCGGGTGGTCGGCCGACTGTAAAAGTGCTTGGCCTCGGTTTGTGTCGGTCGACCGGCGTTGGCCGACTATAAAGTCTTTATTTTCTATTGGGGGCCGACCGACGATAGACCGACTATGAGGTCTCAACTCTCGGCTTTGGTGTGATCGACCGAGCGGTCGACTGTTGTTTTGACTAGATATTTCGGTCAATCGAGCGGTCAACTGAAACTGTTGTTTCTACTGCCGTGAGCCTGCTGCTGTTACCTTGATCTCCTGTATCAGGTTGCATCGATGTTTGTGCCAAATAGTTCTACAATAATGGTACATTATGTGTGCCTCATTCCAGTTCAACAGGAACGAAGTGCTGTTGTGTTCTCAATTGATTAGCAAGATGCTTTACAAAATGGCAGATAAAATATGAGAGACATTTCTAGAACAATGATGCCTGTATAAGCTCTTTTACTGCTATATTTAATATATGGACATCTATATAATCCATTGTTTACGGGTTTCATTCATTTTTCAAATATGATAATAATTTTTATATAAAGTTTTTGTATGCGAAAGGTGCAAAATTAGGATGGCCATAGTTAGCGTTATTAAAGTCCTTACCACTACATCAAAACTCTGAAATTGTGATGAGGGTTGAGGTATTTATATTTTAACACACTTGCACAGATCGAGCGCCATTTTTTTTCTTATGGGTCGAATCATGAGCTTTTCGCGGTAGCGATATTTTTTATTTTAATTCCGCTTTTTAATGCGCGCCTGGTGAGAATTGAATCTGAGTTGCTCTGATACCATATTAAAGTCTCTATCACTACACCAAACCTTCAAAGTTGATGTAAGGGTTGAGGTATTTATATTTTAAAAAACATAATATTCTTCTCATTCACAACACAAGAGGATAACAAATTCCTATATTAAATAGGTATGGTGATCGTTTGCTCGATGTTATAGTAATAATTTCAATTTGAATGCTTATACCCAAGTTTTAGTCACATTCTAGTGTTGCTACAATAGGCGCTCTGATACCATTTGTTGTGCGCAGAGGAATCTTGACAATATGTAATACTTGAAAAAGAAAAATTATTATTAAAGCAAACTAGTAATACCAAGACAAAATAGTGAAAATAATAACACGAGAGTTAAATGTGGTTTAGCCTAAACTTGACCTACGTCTATGAGGGAGAACTTGAAAGAGTTTTATTAATAAACTTGGTACAAACGATCTAACCTTCCCCTTGATCCCCACAAGAGTATTCGCTTTCCCTTAGATCTCACAAGATTACAAGAGTATATCTTCTCTCTCTCCACTGTCACCTTCTTCTCTCTTTCTTGGCTTCTTATCTTTCTTATTGTGATACTGTTGTGCCAGCGACAACAACCTGATGAGGATCTCCTTGATCTCCCAAACACAGAACAATCACAACCAGCACAAAAACAATCACCAAAGAGAGAGCACAGCGCAAACAATCAATTAACGAGGTTCGGCCTCAATGTCTATGTCCTCGGGGCAATCCAGAAGAGAGATTAATTGATAGGAAGATGATTACAATTGCTAGCAGCCTCTTTGAATGCAAGAGAGCTCTAACTTTCAGATTCTTCTCATACAAAAACCCTAGAAACCAATAGCAGCCGTTAAATACAACAGGTTTCCAAACCTGCAAATCGCAGCCCGCACCCGCAGGTCGGTCGACCGGGCGGTCGACCGCTCGGTCAACCGAATGCCCAACAGAGAGTTGGGCATTTACAGTCAGGCATTTCGGTCTACCAGGCGGTCGACCGATCTCTTCCACCGGTCGACCGACCGGTCGACCGGGTGCCCAACAGAGACTTGGGCAATTACAGTCAGGCAATGCGGTCGACCGCTCTCTGACCCTGTGCACGTTGTGCACGTGCGGTCGACCGTGCACGTGCGGTCGACCGGGCCGGTCGACCGCTGAGCCTGTTCTGCTGCTGCTGCTTTCTTCTTCTGCTATTTCCTTCGCCTTTCGTCATTGACTTCCTTGGCGATCACCTCGACGACCTCTCGGCTATCCATGTCAACTTCCTTGGCAATATTCTCTCTCTCCAATAATTCTCCACATCGGTGAAGATTCTCCAAATCTGAGCCGAACATCGACTCGAGAGCGGCTGCACCAATGTGGTAGCCTACGTACCCCTGCCCAAGGGATCAAGCCATCCGTAGTTCACCCAAATGAGCTTCAGCAAGCTCAAGCCACCTGAAGGACATGGAGCAAAGCTTTGCAATGTACAAATTTCACTCCCGACACCACCTTCGTAAGCATGTCGGCTGGATTCTCCGAAGTGTGAATCTTCAACAGGTCGATGTCACCTTCCTCCAGAATCTCCCGAACGAAATGGTACCTGACGTCAATATGCTTCATCCTTGCATGATAGACCTGGTTCCTCGCAAAGTAAATGGCACTCATGCTGTCACAGTTAATCTTCAGCAGATCCTGTTCCACGCCCAAGTCATCAAGCAACCCCTGAAGCCAGATTGCCTCCTTCATGGCCTCTGTCATAGCCATGTACTCAGCCTCTGTGGTCGACAAAGCGACGGTAGACTGCAGTGTGGAGCGCCAACTCACCGGTGCCTGTGAGAATGTGAAGACATATCCCGTCGTCGACCGGCGCTTGTCAAGGTCACCTGCATAGTCTGAATCAACATACCATATGCACTCTTGCTTTCCAGTGTTGTCCTTCTCAAACACCAGGCCTACATCAATTGTTCCCTTGATGTATCTCAAGATCCATTTCACAGCTTCCCAATGACCCTGTCCCGGATCATGCATGTATCGGCTCACCATGGAGACGGCCTGTGATAGATCTGGTCTCGTACACACCATAGCGTACATCAAGCTACCCACCACACTGGCATATGGAACGTGAGACATATACTCACGCTCTTGAACACTCCTTGGAGACATCTTTACAGACAATTTGAAGTGAGGAGCCATAGGTGTACTAACAGACTTGGTATCCTTGCTGATATTAAACCTCTGCAGTACCTTCTCCAAATAGCCCTTCTAAGTCAAACTCACCCTCCCAACTTTCTGGTCTCTAGTGATCTCCATGCCTAATACTTTCCTAGCTTCGCCCAGGTCCTTCATCTCAAACTCTGACGATAGATCCTTCTTTAGAGCATCAATAGCAGATCTCACCTCGAAGTAATCAACATATCATCTACATAAAGAAGTAGATAGATATATTCACCTGATGGTAGCCTGTTGTAGTACACACATGGGTCATAATGGCTAAGTGTGTACTTCTTCTTCCTGATGAAGCTATCAAATCTCTTGTACCACTATCTAGGAGACTGCTTCAATCCGTACAGCGACTTCTTTAGCTTGCATACTAACTCTCCCTTCCCTACAGTTATGTAACTTGTAGGTTGTGTCATATAGATCTCCTCCTCTAGATCGCCGTGGAGAAAGGCGGTCTTCACATCAAGTTGGTCAAGGTCCAACTCATTCTGCGCAACCACGGCTAAAAGAATACGAATTGATGAGTGTTTAACCACAGGAGAGAATACCTCGTTGTAGTCAATTCCTTCCCTCTGAGCGTAGCCTTTAGCCACCAACTGAGCCTTGTAGCGCACTGCATCTTCTTGGAGAGATCCTTACTTCTTAGCAAATACCCACTTGCATCCTATGGCCTTCTTCCCCTTAGGCAACTTGGTGAGTTCTCATGTATCGTTCTTGTAAAGAGATTGCATCTCCTCATTCATAGCCGCTTTCCACATCTTTGCTTCCGAACTGATCTCAGCTTCTCTGAAGGTAGATGGAATAGCCTCCTCGACGACTGGAAGTGCATACGCAATGACCATATCAGTGGTGAGCCAACCTGGTCTCCTAGTGTTCCTTCTTGGTCTTTCAACTGCAGTTGGATCTGGAACAGTACCCATGACCTGCTCTTGACCCTGATCATCCTCTTCAGCATCTTCTTCAACTGCTCGATCACTACCCTGTGTCACCTTAGGAATGATCCGAACTGATACTGATTCCTCTAAAGATGGTGGATCTGCATCAATCTCCACCTGCTGCAATAGCTCCTTGGTCTTACTGGTCTCCACCTGCTGAGAGACCGTAGGCTTCATCAAAGAAGCCTTATCGAACGTGACATCCCTGCTGAGTATGAACTTATTGTCCGTTTGATCCCAAATCTTGAACCCCTTGGTTCCTCGCTTGAAGCCAACGAACACTCCTTTCTTTGCCCTTGGGTCCAACTTGTCTTCTCTGACATGGTAGTAGGCTGGACATTCAAAGACCCGTAGCAAATCATAGTCCCCAACAGCTTTTTCTGACCAAGCTTCAAGAGGAGTCTTCCCCCCTATTGCAGATGACGGCAACCTATTCATGAGGTGGCATGCATACGCCAAAGCTTCAGCCCAAAACTTCTTTGACAGTCCTGCATTGGATAACATACACCGGACCTTCTCTAGCAAAGTCCGGTTCATCCTCTCAGCCACCCCATTTTGTTGCGGAGTCTCTCATACCGCGAAGTGTCTCTCTATGCCCTCATCAAGGCATAGCTGTAGGAAAGGATCCGATTTGTACTCTCCTCCATTGTCAGAACGGAGGACCTTGACCTTCCTTCCCGTGCTTCTCTCCAGATTAGCCTTCCACTTCACGAACAGTTCTAGGACTTCATCTTTGTGTCGCATGGTGTACACCCAACAACGCCTAGAAAAATCATCAATGAACGACACAAAATAGTGGTTACCTCCAATTGATGCAGTCTTGATAGGTCCCTATACATCCGTGTGAACATAGTCAAGAATACCCTCTGTGCAGTGTGAAGCTGTGCCAAATTTCACCTTGGTCTTCTTGCCGATGATGCAATGCTCACAGAAATCCATCTTGCAGGTCTCAGCACCCTTCAGCAACCCTCGCCTCGTAAGAGCTTGCATTGACTTCTCCCCTGCATGTCCCAACCTCATGTGCTATAGCCGGGTTGAATCTTCCTTCGGACTGGTAGAAGCCGCCACTTGCCCTGTCACCGTACTACCCTTCAAGTAGTATAGGTTGTTCCGGCGCTCGGCCTTCAACACCACCATCGAACCTTTTGTCATTCTAAGGACTCCTTCCTTAATAGACACCCCAAGGCCCAATGATTCTAAAGCTCCTACGGAAATCAAGTTCCTCTTCAACTGAGGTACATACCTCACTTCTTTCAGCTCCCTCACCATCTCATCAAACATTCTGATTGGGATAGTGCCAACACCCTCCATGACGCACGGATGATCATCGCTCATGACGACCGAACACCCCTCCAGCTTCTCAAAACTGGTAAACCAGTCTCGATTTGGGCATACATGGTATGTTGCACCTGTATCCAAGATCCACTCATTTTCACCCGAGTAGCCTATGATGGGCATGTTTTCCATTGATTTGCAAAGGGGAAAACTTACAATAAAAAGAGTTTAAGGAGCTAAATTACAAGTATTCTTAAAAAGATTACAAGTAGATCTCCTCAGAGATTCTGGAGAAGTGTGCCGATAGGAGTCTGGTCAGCGCGCGACCACTTTGTCCCTTTGACGATGCGAGCGATGAGATTCCCTTCTCGCCTGGTTCGGGGAATTAGAGAACATAAGGTTGGTAGAACCCTCTTACTACTTCTCAAAACCGCCTTCAATTAGGAATTCCTTCTCGCCTGGTTCCGGAGATTCCTTGAGAAGAAGGTATAGGGTATCAGCATCCTGATTAGAGAAGCAATTCTCTAAAAGTCTCTGAATTTAAGAGC
Source organism: Agave tequilana (assembly GCA_038442645.1). Lineage (NCBI taxonomy): Eukaryota > Viridiplantae > Streptophyta > Magnoliopsida > Asparagales > Asparagaceae > Agave > Agave tequilana. The sequence goes on along the minus strand of JAVJIF010014610.1, from coordinate 122,319 downwards.
GCACGGTGCGTCGTGAAGAAGCCTCTGCTTGTGGAGTCCTCTTGTGCGTGTTGTCTCAGAAAAGCTTTGTTTCTGGAGATATCCTTCCGCCTCTCTCCTTGTACCCCTGATGGGCTATTGATAGGGAGAGTAAGGGTATAATCGTCCCTTGAAGATATGGAAACAGATTGAATCAAATCTGTTTAAATCTAGAAAGTAGCCTTGCTGCGAGGCTAGGATCAGCTTCTGCGAAGCTAGAAATGGCAGGTCGGTTGATCTTCTTGATCTGTTTTGATTCTTTCCATATTGTTGAAAGATCTTTCCTGATCCTCTTACTCGTTTTAAGAGATTCAAGAGATCGTGGCAATCAACTGCCGACTTTGATCTCCGATTTGATCTTAATTGGATTTGATCTGATTAAATCTGATCTCATCCGGAGATTTGATTGGTCAAAGGTTGACCGTAGCGGACCAATAGTGGCGCTGCCCGCCTTGAACTCGCAGCGGAGCTGGAGGCAGTTTCTGGCGAAGTTCAAAAGAAACTCTTCGGCGGAGCTAGAAGTCGTCTGTGGCAAGGCTATTATATACCCTTTCTGCGCAGTTGTGTATGGCTTCAAGCGGAGTTAACTCTCTTTGGCGAAGCTATGAATTAGCTTCCTGGCGAGGCTTTGAATGGCTTCAAGGTGAAGTTGGATGATTTAGCCTCTCAGGCGAGGCTATCCCTTTGGGCTCATATGATGCTAAGTGCTAGCATCTTAGACCTGCTGAGGTCTGTTCAGAAACAATCCGGGTTCACTGTCTGCTTGCTGGATCAAAGGAGTCCAAGTTGCTTCCCTGTCCCTCGGAGATGGGTGAAAACTGGTCTTCAGCTCATCTGTTACTTGTCTTTTATAAATGTCAACAAGTTTAGACATTATTCGGACCAATAAGAATCTTGTCTTTTTTAAGTGTCAACAAGACCCCCTTCAAAGTTTTTCGAAAGTCTGCAATGGCTCAGACTTTGAAATACTTTGAACTGCTTTGATTGGTGATGTGTGGAGTATGAACGTCGCCATGATGGTTGAGTTCAGCTTCGCTTTAGATCCTGCTTTGGGATGTAGATTCGCCGAGGAATCATGTAGACTCGCGTCTGGGTAGCTTCGCGGCTAGGTAGGTTCGCTCTGGAACATCTGTCGCTTTCCCGAGGCCAACTGCCGTGGGCTGGTTACGAGAAGGATCACTTCTTCTCTCGCACTGATCGAGGGAGATATTCTCCCCTCGCGCGTTTCCAAGGGAGGATATTCCCTTTCTTCAAGGCGCTATGAGTGCCTTTTATGAGGGAGACTTTTCTTCCTTTGCACGGTTCCAAGGGAAACCGTCCCTTTTCTTAAGGCGCAGTAAATGCCTTAAATGCGCTCGTGCTTCCACGCTTGAGGCGGCAGCGCTCAGGCCATAGGGCCTATAAATAGGACACTTGAGGTCCTCTGAAGAGAAGTGATCTGCTCTTCTCCTCTTCTCTTGGTTGAGAGAGATACTCAGATCTCTGAAGTAGTGGGAATGCCCACTTTGGTCATTATCCGGCCAAGGACTGGTAAGTCTTGATCATTCAACGACTTCACCAAGTTTAGAGAATTCATCTCCCTTAATTTAGCTTTAACAGCTGCTTCAGGGATTAGTTTCCCTTGTTCTTCATTTTGCAATTGGCTGATTGCATGTTAAGGATTTCAGCATAGCTTTCCAGCGAAGCTATCATCTTGACTTGATCAGAGAGAGATCACTGCATGTTAAGTCCGCTGCACAGGCAGAACTTGGGACTTAGTTTTTTCAAAGTTGAGCCAGTCTTGCCATATAGGTGGGGCTAAGACTGTGTTCCCCAGGATCAGTCTGGCTTAGCTATATAGGCGAGGCTAGGACTTGGCATTTGCTGAGCTAGCCTATCACTGTTGTGCAAGCGAGGCTTATCCTCTGTTTTGACTGAAATCGGATTGCTTCGCTCCAAAGAATCTGACTTAGTGTTTTTGCAGCTTCTCCCGTATGTAACTGCTAATCTGTTCTGATTTGCATTGCAGTGAGCTATGTTCGCCAACTTTGTGACTTGATGAAAGAGACCAAAAAGTTGCCTTATGCTTCCCCAGTTGAAGCTTTACTTTTAAGCAGGAGGAACAAACTGGGGCAGCTGATGCGTGTCCCAGAGGCTGTTGGCAGTCGCTTATCCGAGATGATCCCTTTTGAGGCGAGGCTGGTGGTCGCTTATCTGAGATGATCCATTTCGAGAAAGCGGACGTCACCTGTGAGATCACTGACCTTGTCCTGGTGGCACCATCTGTCCTTATGTGAAGGATTACAGCCTTGTGCAGGAGGAAGGCCTTTCGTGTCCAGTTGGTCTGGCTTGGAAGCAGATAAAATCACTTGAATGCCTTTTGCGCAAATAATCTTACTGAGCAACTGAATCTGTTGTGCGAAACACGACCTTGATGTAATATCAATGTACCTTTTCCTTTTAAATCAATGAAAGTTCATTTTCTGCTAATCTGGTTTTTGTTTTGCCTTCATCTTGAATTCGGCTATAATGGGGCTGAACTTCGTGCGGAGTTAAGGACAGGGTCCTTTTTGAATGAGCTTCGCGCGAAACTGGCATGTAGGCGAACTGTGCCTTTAGTGGGCTAAGGCAACCCTTTTGGCGAAGTTCTTGATGAACTTGTGCGAAGTCCGCACTTTGACTTGTGGCGAAGTTAGCCCTTAGTGGCTGAAGCAGCGCTTCTCGGGAAGGCGCTTTAGGCGGCATTTCGAATTAATTTGAAACGACAGCCTGTACTGTTTACAAGGTATCGTTTTAGGCACTCATTGGCCTATAAAAGTCCGATTGGGCTGAGAAAGAGCAGATCACTTCTCTTTTAAAAGAAATTTCAGAGAACGTTGACTCTTTTTTCTTCTTCTTTCCTTCTTATTCAAGAATTCAAGAACTTCCATAGTTCTTCAATGGCGCCCAAGAGACGAGCGGGAAAAGAAGTGGCAACTTCTGCAGCGGACGGTCCTTCTCCTCCTCCGGTTATCGAACGACCAATCGCCAGTAGGGATCTTTCCCTTTCGATTAGAGACTGTCGTCTCTCTTTTAAAGCCGATGTTTGGCTATCTTTGGATGAATCCAGAATGATCGAGCATGATCTGATATTGTTAGGGAATCCATTTCTCTGCATTTCCCTTATTTTCTCGGACGGGGATCTAAGAACTGAACAGTTCTTCTTTAAGCTTCTAGGCGAAGCTATCTCTTAGACTGCCTTCATCCTGTTTGAACAACAGGATATGGGTCTGTCCCCTCAATCACGGCCGCAAAGGACTAATGATAATTTTTGACCATAATGCCCTTTTGATGAAGTTAGTCCTCAGGGATGTGCCGCCTTCTGCTCAAGCTTTTCGAAGTGAAGCTGACACTTGGACATTCCTGCGAAATGCGGACTTGACTATGAGGCTAAGCTTTGTTGAAGCTATTGCCTTGCTAGCTTCGCTCAAAGGGCGAGGCTATGCCTTGGCGAAACTTGTGTCTTTGTGTTCGCCTCTGCTGATGAACTAATCATGATTCTTCTTTGCTTCTGCAGTGCACTACACTCCTGGTCCTTTGAACAATCTATTTGGGATGACCAGAGGAGCGGACGGCAATATCAGCCTGCAATTTCAAGGGCAGGCCTCTCTGTTTAGTGAGCGAAGTTCCGTCGTCCGAGACACGCTTATTCATGATGGTGATCAATACACCACGAGGAGTATTTTGACTACGGCTCCCCTTGAAGATATTGATCGTCGAACTTATAGGAAGCCCGACTTCATGTTCGGGGATGCCGCACCAGACCCTGATCACCAACTATTGGCAGGGGAAGGGCAGTGGATTTTCCAGTTGGATGGTGAGAAGTTCTACCTTCCGTCCAACAAGCGTCATTTTTCTTTGTCTTCCTTCCAGTGCGTGACGCAGGCTCGGAAGATGTCGTGGGAAGTGAGCCGGAGCACTGACTCTGTCCACAAGGGAAAATTGATGCTTCAGTCTCCTGGTTATGCAAGAGCGGGGCCTCCTTGTTGCATAATGGGTCTACATCCTGGGAATGTGTCGCAAGAGATCCCAGTGGGAGAAAATCCCGCAGTGGCGCTGACCTTTGGCAACCAATTCTGCAAGGTCAATGGGAACTATCCAGCCACTGACTTCAGGACTCCAGGCTGGATTCACCCTCCGAAGGCATGGTGGTGGGATTTAACTACATATATCCTCCTTATTTCGAGGAGGATTTGGAGAGGCTGAACCTCTATAAGGCCGTCAGGGCGACCTGCTATGGTATTGAGATGAACGTGGCGTGCTTCTATGCCATCTTTGAATTGTATTGCCCAGCTTCAGGGACCTTCTTCACCCCTGTTGGCGAATTGGGTATGGCCTTGCATGAGATGTGAGAAGTCTCTGCTCTACCTTTTGGGTCTCTTCCCTATGAAGAATACTTCCCGTGCGAGGCGGAATTGGCTCTTCTGGAGAAGCAGGAGCCTGCCTTTTTTGAGACCTACAGGGAGTTAATGTGCCACTTGTATATTTGCTCTAGTATGCACGGGGGCAATAAAGGAGCCTCCTGTAGCTTGAAGAGTTGGGGAGATTACTTGTTCCCAGATATGGAGAACACTCCTGAAGCAGCTCACTGTGGAGTTGCTGATGAAGACATCCTTGACCGGATGCAAAAGCACTTCCAAGGGGATCTGGTTGTGAAGGAAGATGATGGCCCTTATGAGAAGGGTGATGTCCTTCGGAGTTTCCATCATCAGGCTCCTGGCTGGTTTCTTAACAGTCTGGCTGAAGAGGTGCGTGGTGCTGTCTTCTTCGGGTGACATCGTTCATCTGAATATTTTGCTGCCCGCTGTTCGTTTGGTTCATGGTCGTCCTCTGGGACTTCTTTCGGCCATGGTGTGCTGTATCTAGAGAGGCCTTCGTGCATTGACGGAGGCTTTTGCAGGCCACCAACGACGAAGCGTGGAAAGGGGGCCATTTCGCCCCGCGACGGACCTAACCCCAGAATAGGTCTGCCGTATACTTACTTAATGGCGTGGTTCGCCTTGCATTGTCCTTCTTTGATTGAAGCTGGAGAGGACCCCCCGCAAGATGTTCGAATGGCGCTCCTCCGCCGATTCGAAGGATGCTCATGGCAGAAGACTTACGTGGCTGAGGCCCGTAAATTAGTACGTCGCTATGACGTCTATAATCTCTTCCGCTGTTTTCCCCATATTCGGGGTGCAGGCTATGGGGAAGAGTTCAAAGATGCGAGGGAGGGGCATTCGTCCCTGAGCCGGGGAGTTTTTGAGTGGCTGGTCAGCATCCGTCCTTCACATCTATTATACGGAGCGGGGATAGCTGCTACTTAGAGCCTTATGTCCCAAGTCGGTTTGCTCGGCAGTTTGGATATGACCAACTGTACGTGGGCAACCCGAATCTCAATCTGGCTTTCATGGGGAGCCTTATTGATGGGGCCCGTGCTTGGTAATTCTTCATTGCGGGCTGTAATGGGGCGCGGCTGTGTATGCCGTTGAGGACTCCCAATCTTCTAATGACCCTGTACTTCTGCCAGTGGTACGCAACTTCCAACTCCACACCCCTTGGATTCAAGGCTAACAGCTCTGGTGTGAAGTTAATTTCTCAGCGGCTAAAGCGGAAAGTCTCTGAGAGAAGGGAAGGTAGGAGGGTTCGCGTCCCAGGCATGGAGGAATTCGTTGCTGTGGATGACAGCTAAGCCTCGGATGCGAAAAGTCCTCGCTTCGAAGCAGAGGCTGGTGCCGTGACTCTTGCAGCTGGTTCCGGCGTAATGGGGACAATTCCCCTAAGACATGTAGAAGAAGTGGAGGAGGAAGGTTCTGATGTCCCTCTAAAGCGCAAACGGACAGGTGGGTCGCATAAGAAACAGTTGGTGAAGAAACCCTGTCGTCGAGCTCCCACGGTCATTGTAGAGGGCGAACCATCTGTGGCGGTTCCTCCTCTTGTCGCCTCAGTAGTTGAACCGTCGGTTGCTGAACCGACTACTGGTGAAGTTGCTCCGAACTTAGGTAAGATCAGCTTCGTCTTTGTAATATATCTTCTATGTGTTCCGGATAGCTTGTTATTTGCTTCTTGATACAGGAGCTGAGGCTGCTGGAGAGCAAAGGGAAGATTATGATCCCCTATTTACTTATAGAACTGAGGCCGGTTCTTTTGCCCGCCCGGAGGAGTCCGGAGGTGATGCGGCCGACATTGGTCCTTCGGGTGCTGGGATTTCGAAAGGAAGTCCTATAGCGTCCAGCTCTATTGGGTGGTCCACGGGAGACTCGGCAAGCGAAAGCGGGCCGGCCATTCGTGTTGACTCCGCAAAGAATTTTCCGATGGAGCCCATGGAGATTGATGCGGCTGCCGAGATGTTTGAGGCGACGTCGTCTTTGGTATTGTTCCGATCTTTTGGCTTTTACTATTTATTGTGTCTTGCCTAAACACGATTTTGTTGCAGGTGTTCCGCCTCAAGGTGCATTAGCTTCAAGGGAACCGGCTGATCTTCCTGGGGAGTCCAGGGGTGATATGAGCACTTCAACCACGGCGGATGCTGCTATGTTGGATGCGCTATATGGAGACCTGCCCTCTTATCGGCCCAAGGCGGTTGAAAGACCAGAGGTTGAAGGGACGACAGTCCCGGAGGTATCTTCACTCCCAACTATATCAACGAGTGAGGTGCCGACAGTTTTGCCAAGCGCGGAGCTGAGGGTGATTACCAGCCCTACTTCTCCAACCCTGGTGGTTGAACCTGCTGTTCAGGAGATGGTCACTAGTCCTACCTCCGCGGTGGCTAGTGTACTGATTTCCATGAAGACTCCGCTGAGATCACCAACAGCCTGTCTTACTGCTGTTAGTGTTCCTGTTGCTCCTTCCACGGTGGTATCGACCGGGCTGGTGGACTTTTCTGAAGTTGCCCGTCTATCAGAGGTGGCCGAGGTTGAAAACGATTTTATAGGCGACATATTCGATAGTTTTTACAAAGGCCTAGGGCGAAGCATCGACCTGGTCTTGAAAGGTTCGACTATATCGTTCTCAACTTTGAAGGTGGTCCTCTTCCGCAATATTGAAAGTATTCGGGACCTTGAAGGGTACCACCAGGCCGCTGCCTTAGAGCTCCTGGTAGATCAATTCGAGAGGGACGTAGAGGAATGGCGCCGTCTCAGCCACTCGGACTTGGAGTCTTTGGTTGATGAGCGGTTTGCGCGCCTTGTCGCTCAAAAGCATGAGGCCCGTCTTGCCGCTCAAGAAGCCGCTGAGGCTATTTCCTCTGATTTGAAATCCTTAGAAACAAGGCAAGCAGAGGTTGGAAATGCCATCGATGCCTCCACCAGTGCTCTTCTTGATGCTGAAGATAGGATTGCGAAGGCCAAGGAGATGATTAGGAAGGGGAACCTTCTCTTGTCCAAGGCTGAACCGGTGCGTCTTGAAGAAGCTGCGCGGCTTGAGCAGCTCAAGACTTAAAGTGACGAACTCTCGCAGCAGGGATTGTCGCAGAGGGCAACTTTGGCGGAGGTCGAAGCTCGTTTGGCCCAGGCAATGGATTTCAATGAGGCTGAGCTGAAGTCACAAGCGCTTGCCCAGGCTGCTGATGACAGGAGGACGAGGCTGGCTTCCCTTGGAGAGCGGATCAGATCTTACAATGTACGCCTGTAGGTCGTTGTATATGTGCCTTCATGTATCTCATCCTTTTGGAATCAATGAAAATTCTTTCTTTTGTTTTGACTCCCTATCGAGTCTCCCACTCGTTTCACTTACTGAATTGTCCTTTCAAAGTTGTACTGTAGCCACGCGAGAACATAATCCTTATTGGATTGGATAATGAGACTTGGCTATCTACCGGTTCAGAGGTCGCAATGACATAACCGATTGAGAAGCCACCAAGCTCAAGGGTGGTGATACTTGTCTTTTGTAAATGTCAACAAGTATCGAGACCTGTCTTTTGTAAATGTCAACAGGGCTCGGGGTTGAGACTTGTCTTTTGTAAATGTCAACAAGCTCAAAATTGAGACTCGGCTGTCTGCTGGTTCAGAGGTCGCAATGACATAACCGATTTGAGACGCCACCAAGCTCAAAGGTGGTGATACTTGTCTTTTGTAAATGTCAACAATTATCGAGACCTGTCTTTTGTAAATGTCAACAGGGCTTGGGGTTGAGACTTGTCTTTTGTAAATGTCAACAAGCTCAAAATTGAGACTCGGCTTTCTGCTGGTTCAGAGGTCGCAATGACATAACCGATTTGAGACGCCACCAAGCTCAAAGGTGGTGATACTTGTCTTTTTTAAATGTCAACAATTATCGAGACCTGTCTTTTGTAAATGTCAACAGGGCTCGGGGTTGAGACTTGTCTTTTGTAAATGTCAACAAGCTCAAAATTGAGACTCGGCTGTCTGCTGGTTCAGAGGTCACAATGACATAACCGATTGAGACGCCACCAAGCTCAAAGGTTGGTGATACTTGTCTTTTGTAAATGTCAACAAGTATCGAGACCTGTCTTTTATAAATGTCAACAGGGCTCAAGGTTGAGACTTAGCTGTCTGCTGGTTCAGAGGTCGCAATGACATAACCGATTGAGACGCCACCAAGCTCAAAGGTTGGTGATACTTGTCTTTTGTAAATGTCAACAAGTATCGAGACCTGTCTTTTGTAAATGTCAACAGGACTCGGGGTTGAGACTTGTCTTTTGTAAATGTCAACAAGCTCAAAATTAAGACTCGGCTGTCTGCTGGTTCAGAGGTCGCAATGACATAACCGATTGAGACGCCACCAAGCTCAAGGTTGGAATGAAATTTGGAAAAAGGTCTCGCTTTCACAAGGAGAAACGAGAGAATCACTGTCATAGGTTTAATGTTAACGTAACAGCAAAATGTATATGTGGTCTTACCATTCTATGGATGAGAATCGGTAAGTGATTTTGGAGGTCTTGTTCTCACAGGGAGAAACGAGAGAATTGCTGTCATAGGTTTAATGTTAACGTAACAGCGGAATTTATATATGTGGTCTTACCATTCTATGGATGAGAATTGGTAAGTGATTTTGGAGGACTCATTCTCACAGGAAGAAACGAGAGAATTGCTGTCATAGGTTTAATGTTAACGTAACAGCGGAATTTATATATATGTGGTCTTACCATTCTATGGATGAGAATTGGTAAGTGATTTTGGAGGTCTCGTTCTCACAGGGAGAAACGAGGGAATCGAATGGGAACAGGTCCCTTGGGATTTTTAGCAACCCCCAGCTATCAACGGGTTTGATATGCCTTTACCAACTACCGTTTGGGTTGGGCAAGCCATGCTATTCCCCTCAGCATGATGAGTTGTCGAGGACTTATGTTGGGCTTACAGGCCAACATTTTCCTCTATCCTTAATCGTTAAGGATGTCGGATTATCTGGTTAATATATGCATAACCTCGATTCTCCTTCGGGACAGCCAATGCACGACCAGGTTTCTACTGGTTTACGGTTGTATTATCTCGCTTGGAGGAAGAGAAAGGCTCTCTTTGTGTGTACTTTGGACACGAAGATCTTGATCCGAGGTGAAGTGTTAACTTGATCATGAGAAGGATCCTTGATTAAGGATAATACTTCTTTAAAAACTTGCCATTGATCGACATCATGAGTAGGTCGCCATCTGAAGTCATAAGGCGATATGCTCCGTTTGAATAGACTGTTTCTATTACGAACGGTCCTTCCCATTTAGGCTGAAATTTGCCTTTGGTCTTGTGTGTCATAATCATCGGTCGTCTGACGGCTAAAACCAGGTCTCCTTTCTGGAAGACTCTCTGTCTGACCTTCTTATTGAAGGCTTTTGAGATTCGAGCTTGATATAGCTCAATATGTTGCTGGGCTTCAAGTCGCTTCTCATCTAGGGCTTCGAGCTCTTGAAGACGTAACCGATCATTGTCTTCTGATGTGATTTTAGTGGTCAGAGCTACTCGCAATGACGGCATCTGGATTTCCAATGGGATGACTGCTTCGCACCCATATACTAGGGAAAAAGGCGTATTGCCTGTCGGTGTCTGAACCGTGGTTCGATAGGCCCAGAGACATTCACCGAGCTTTTCGTCCCAATCTCGCTTGTTCGAGGAGACAAACTTCTTGAGTAGCTTGATGATCGTTTTGTTGAATGCTTCCGCCAAGCCATTGGCGGCAGGATTATAGGCAGTTGAAGCCACATTCTGAATTCGGTACTTATCACAGAACCGATAGAACACTTGGCTTATGAATTGGGGACCGTTGTCGTGGATGATCCGCCTAGGGACACCGAATCGATGGATGACATGGTGTTTGATGAAGTTAACCACATTAGAGGTTTTGACTTCAGCTAATGGTATAGCTTCCGCCCATTTTGAAAAGTAATCGGTTATTGCGAGGATGAACCGGTGACCTTTTGTCGAAGAGGGGCTGATTGGTCCTACGACATCTATTCCTCATGCTTCAAATGGCCATGAAGCAACAGTCGAGTGGAGCAACTCCGAAGGCTGGTGTATGAAGTCTGCATGGATCTGGCATACTTTACACCTTCGTGCATATTGGATGGCGTCGGCTATCATAGTTGGCCAATAATATCCAAGCCTACGCAACCTGTCTTTAAGTTCCGGACCTGGCTGATGAGCTCCACAAATGCCGTCGTGCGCTTCTTTAAGCGCTTCCTATGCCTCTGAATGAGAAAGGCAACGGAGGAGAACACCGTCATATGAACGACGGTAAAGTGTCTTCAAAGTTGGATCGTAGTAGAAATGGAGAGACCTTCGTCTGACGGACGCCGCTTCTTTAGGATCGTCTGGAAGCAGACCGTGCAAAGCATAGTCAATAAGAGGAAAGCGCCAGTCTCTTGGCTCAAGATCCGTGGAGACATTATAGACTTCTCGAGTTCTTAGCATGTGCTTGGAGCATACAAGATGTCAAGTTGCGACTGTGAGGTGATACTCGGTGTCGGCTGGCAAGGCTAGTGTTGTTGCTAATGCAGCAAGAGCGTCTGCCTTGTTATTCTGGGATCGAGACACGTGCCCGATGTAGAAACCTTTAAATAGGTCAGCCAATCAATGGCCGTGTGATAATAAGGCACCAAGTCCTCGTGGCGAACTTCGTATTCGCCTTTAACCTGATTGATGATCAATTTTGAATCGCCGTAAGCTTCGAGGTAGCGTACCCCATTCCATGGGCAAGCTGAAGACCAATGAGCAGGGCATTATATTCTGCTACATTGTTGGAGCATGATTCCGTCAGAGAAAATGCTCTGGGAAGGACATGATTCTGTGGGGAGATAAACACAACCCCCACTCCGGCAATGATCTTGCCTTTAGGGCCTATTCGTGATGCTCCATCGAAGAACATCTGCCACACATCATCCTCTGAAGTTACATTGGACTCGAAGACTTCATCTGGAATATCCTCGTGAAGTTTTGAATGTTCTGGAACTGGATGAGCAGCCAAGAACTCTGCCAGGGCCTGACCTTTAACCGCCTTCTGAGAGGTAAAGATCATATCGTATTGAGACAAAAGAAGTGCCCATTTAGCCAATCTTGTATTCAGTGATCCTGGCTTTGTCATAAGGAGACGCAATGGGTTCACTTTGGAGATGACATGTATGGTTTGGCCGACCAAATAATGTCGTGTCTTCTGAACGGCAAAGACAAGAGCTAAGCACTCCTTCTCGATAGGATTATAGCGAGATTCCGCCCCTATCAGAGTCCTGCTCAGATAATAAATGGCCTGCTCGTGACCATTATCGTCCTTTTGAGCAAGGAGGGCACCGAGAGAGTAGTACATAGCTTTTACATAAAGCAAAAATGGTTTCCTTGATGTAGGGGCCACTAAGACTGGAGGCTTTGTGAGGTACCTCTTGATGTCTTCATAAGCTTTCTGACAAGCTTGATCCCATACGAAGGAAGCACCCTTTTTCATGAGTCGGGTGAACGGTTGACAGCGGCCTGAGAGATTTGCAATGAATCTTCTGATATAAGCCAGCCTGCCTTGCAAGCCTCTAAGCTCTTTGAGATTCCTCGGTGGATGCATGCTCTGAATGGCTTTGACTTTGTCTGGGTCTAGATGAATCCCTTTTGATGTGACAATGAACCCAAGGAACTTGCCACTTGACACTCTCAAAAAGGATTTTGTCGGATTCATTTTCAATTGATGAACCCGCATTATGTCGAACATCGTTCTCAGGTCGCGAAGATGTTCATCCTTATTGCGGCTTTTGACAGCAATGTCGTCGACGTAGCATTCCACCGTTTTTCGAAGATGATCGCGGAAGATTATACTCATTGCCCGCTGATAGGTTGCTCCGGCGTTCTTTAGTCCAAAGGGCATTACAGTATAGCAGTATACCCCAATGGCGTTCGAAACGAAGTATGTTTCTCGTCGTCGGGATACATCTTAATCTGGTTGTACCCTGAGAAGCCGTCCATGAAAGACATTCTTTCGAACCCGCATGTGTTGTCGATCATGACGTCGGTGATGGGTAATGGGAATTCGTCTTTAGGACAGGCCGTATTGAGATCACGGTAGTCGCTGCAGATCCGTATTTTCCCGTTCTTTTTAAGGACGGGGACAATGTTGGCTACCCAATCTGGATGTTGTTCCTCCTGGATGAAGCTACTGGCAATAAGCTTATGAATTTCAGCTTCAATAGCCTCCATAATGTTCGGGCGAAACCGACGTTGTTGCTGCTTGACTAGCTTAACGTCGGGCTTGATATTTAGACGGTGCACGGCTACTTGTGGATCAAGTCCGGGCATGTCTTCGTAGCTCCATGCGAAGACGTCTATATACTCCTTTACGAGTGTAATCAATTCTTCCTTTTCTGTAAGCGATAGGCTTTCACTTATAAAGATGGGTTTGGGATGATCTTGGCTACCCAAGTTGACCTGCATCACCTTATCTTCGGTAGGTGGTTCGCGCAGCTCGAATCGCTTTTCCCACTGGAGGTCCAAATGCTGGGCCCATGGTTCCTCATCAACAACTTGTGCGGGGTCCATTTGACTGCTTGAAGTCATATTAACAGTGAGGTTTTCGATCATCATTCCCACACTAACGTCTGAGTCCCACTCGGAGGAGGAGGCTGAATGTGATGAAATTGGTCCATCGTCTTTGAATTGAACCGTTGCTGACGATGTGGGTGTAACATATCCCAACCCCCTGCGTGTACTATCATAGTAATTTGCATGCTTCCCTTTAGGCACAAAGTTCCGCATCAAACCACGCCTTCCTTTTCCAAAATTTAGGCCTTCTCATGCTTCAAGTTGTATCCCATTTTCTTCATAATATGGCGCGCCGGCTGCGCGTAATGGAAGAACTGTGGAGTGTCTGACTCTGAACTTGAATCTGTAGCTATGGGTCCCCGTGGTTGGGTTCTACCGAAGATTATCGGTAACTGACCTTGTTTGGACAGAGGGATCACTAGCGTGGCCCCTTCTATAGCTTCCATAGGTGTGCTAGCTGCACTCGGCTTATGTAAGGGCATGTGCAGAGAGCCATCCGTAATGGATTCAAACAGCCCAATACTCGCAGGATAATCGAAAGAAATATTATCATTAATTACCCATTCACCTTCATCTTCAGAAGGAGTGTTACATTGGGATTATTGAGACATGCTATAATTGGTTCACCAATCAGAATGGCTGGCATGCCTGCTTCGGATTCTGAATCCGCCTCATTGCCACTTTCATCATCGTTCGGCAATGGTTCTTTAGGTGTTCCACCGGCCTCTTGATACAGGAGAGCGTCGGTTAAGTAATTCTCCACCCCTTTGAATGGTTGCTTCTCAGCAAAGACAGTTCGTACTGTCGCGTTATCTTCAACATATTTGAAGCATTGGTGCAGAGTAGAGGGAACGATCCAGTTGGCATGGATCCATGGTCGTCCTAGCAACAGGTTATATGACGTGTCAGCCTCAATGACATAGCATGTCACTTCTGACTTCAGGCTCCCGATTCTGCAACGGAGCCAGATTTTCCCAAGTGGGTGACTCCTTCCGGCATTGAAACCGTATATTGTAGTAGTGGTTGCGGACAACCTATATAGCGGTATGCCGAGGAAGTAGAGAAGCCTTTTGGGATGATGCTGAGTGCGGACCCCGGATCGACTTGTATTCTTTCAATGCACGTTGAACCGTTATATCCGGTGTAGTACAGAGGTCGATCGTGCTTGTTGTCTTTGAGAAGCATATCTTCCACCGTGAATGTAATAGCAGACATCTTGGATTGTGTATGATGACATTCTGGGCAAGGAGACTGAACGTCGTCGTTAGGGTCCTCAGGCATGCATGTCAGAAAGGATTCTGAATTGGCTAGCGCATCACTGAGTGCTTCTCTTGTCTCTTTTGAGAGGCGAAGGAGCTCGTGTATAGTGATACGAGCTGGGATATTGGCCAGTTGAGTAAATATGTCAAACCGAAAGGGCGTATCAAACCCTTGGCCTGATGGTTTCTTCAACACGTGGTCGAATCATACCTCCTTAGGCCTCTCTTTTCCCTTGGTTGGAATTGGAGTGGATGCTGACACTGGTACTGACGTTGTTTGCTGTTGTATCTCGTCAGTAGACTTTTCATACTGCCTCAAGTATGATTTTTCAGATCGGGTGCCCGTCTGTTAAGGCGTATCGGCTTGCGCCGTGCAAGCAAGCTTTTCTCCTTCTGAATCACTGAGGGAAGCCGATGTAAGATTGTCGTCGTCTGGCAGGATGGAGATGACATTGTAAGACTTGCCCTTTGAGTTGGGCTCCTTTGAATCCTGCTGTACATCTTGGATGAGGTCTGGGTGTATCCACATGACTTCCCCTGTCTCCAATGTTAAGGGAACAAGACTCTTATTGTTTTGAGTTGTTGCTGAAGGATGCTTGAATTCCAACCGTGGCGCAGGGGCTGGATAGGTCCCGTCAGGAACTGTGACCTTTTGGGTGCTGCCGAACTCGAGAGTCACCATATTGGCAGTGACTTTCTTCTGCTCCGTCTTCAATGTCAGAACCCCGGCATCGATCAAGGCTTGAATTCTGTCCTTGAGGACATAGCACTTGTCAGTAGGATAGTGAATCATCCTGTGGTAGAGACAGTATTTGGGGTCATTTGTGCGTCCTATCTCATTAGGACGTCGAGCATCTGGCAGCTTCATTTTGTTCCCTTTGTGGAGCAAATGGAATATCGTGACCACCTGATCGTCTTTGAAGGAGTACTGTTTTGGGGGGAACTTAGGCTCCTGGCTGTTGAAGCCGCTCTTCTTGGCCTTCGACTGCACGTCCCCGGATAACTCCACAGACAGTCTCTTTCCCTTTGGCTTGAGAAGACTGCGGTAGGTCGCTACGTCCTTTACTGTTCATACCCCATTTGCCTCTAGGGGTGGATGGTTCGAACTTTTTAGCCGACTTTTCGGCTATCTCAGCTTGTTCGACCAATTCTTTCCAGGTGTGGGCCTTGACAGCTCCCATGCGAACCTCTACTTGGTCCAGGAAGTTGTTCCTGCACGTCTGTAAGAGCATGGGTAGTGGCATCCCTGCTGGGCACATCAAGGATAAGTTTCTGAACCGTTCAATGTAGTCACGGACAGATTCGCCCTTCTTCTGTATGGTGGAGAGGAGCTTATCCATGGTCACTTCGGTATCGTCCTCATAGAAACGAGAGAGGAACCGGGTTTCTAGGTCGATCCAGGAATTGACAGAGCCCGGAGGGAGACTTCGGAACCAGTCAAATGCCACCCCCTTCAAGGTGCCAATGAACAGCCTAGCCATGATGGCGTCGTTGCTTATAACATTACCAGTCTGAGACCGGAAGTTGTAGATGTGCTGATTTGGTGAACTTTTTCCATCATAGGTATGCAACATTGGTGGTTTGAACTTCGGTGGATATGGCACCGAATTCCACTCCAGCGGGTAAGGACGGACTGCCCCTACCTTCTTTAATTCATCCCTCTGAGCTAGGGATGCGATTTGAGCTTGGAGGCCCTTAAGGACTTTGGCGTCTAAGGAAGAACCCTCCTTGGATTTCTCCGTCTTTGGCTGCTCATTGCTGAAGTGTTCCTCCTCGTCGTGATTGCTCCCGGCATCATTGTCGTTCCGATTGCTGAGGAGTCGAGCAAGCATCTATTGAATATTGTCCAGAGCTTCTTGCTGAGTCTTGGAAGTTTGCTCTTGAGCTTCCAAACGTCGACGAAAGTCATCGTTAACATTATCAGCCATATTGACTAATGCTCTGTCTGTTCGCACTGAGCTAACTGTCGCTGAAGAGGCGTACCCACTGTCTTCATCTTCTTCATCCAATGGTTGGAGTGCTCTTCTGGGCTGTGACGAGGTTAGGGCCGTCGAAGAGGAAGGCTGCTGATAATTATAGGGTATTGCCACCCTAGATCTGGTGTTTCAGAAAATACCTTCTTCGCGCACCAAGACTTCACTTAAGCCTGGGCTGTAATCTGGATCTGGAGAGCTGTAGGGGGTGTCGTCAGATGCTTGTCTTCCCCTGCGTAACTCTCGTCCTCTTCTGGTCATGTTGACGGATGCAGAGGGTGGATCCCGCGAGACGCTCCTTTTGCGATGCTTCATCGGGGCTTGTACCGACAGCCGATCAAAAACTGATCGCCGTCCTGGAGAAGTGGCGAAGATTGGTGCTAACCGGTAATGAGTTGAGTGAACTGTCACCAACAGGCATCCCCTTTGTTGACAACAGGGGAAAGCAGTTCGGAAAGACTCCAACTTCCTCTTGTTCGCCAAGAATTCCCGCAAGTCAGGCCCATCGGAGCCTGAATAATCCCGCGTAGAGACCCTCTGGGAGTGTAAATAGGATGATGTTCCGTTCCTCTTATCCCTGCAGAAGGGATTAGCACTGAATAGTACTTCAGTTCTAGCTTCGCCAACAGGTACGAGCTTAGTGCTTGACGAAGTGGAGAGCAGAGCACGCTGCGGTGCTTTACCCGCTATGCCGCTGCAAAGGGGATTAGTCTTAGATAACACTTTGGTCTTAGCCTCCGGCCATGGACCCAGTAAGTATGCTGTGGTACAGTAGCTTCGCTCATATGAATTAGGCTGGCACAAGGCATTGCTGCTCTTGAATTGGGTGACGGTATGATTGCCGTCGTGACTTCATGGTCGGCAGCATTGTAGGAGCAGACCAGCATCTTGCCTTTTTCTTTGCGAGACAGGCGCGATTTTGGCGTAGCTACGCCCGAAGCTTCGGCCAGAGTCTTCTGTTTAGGCCTCCACATCCGCTTTGGCAGAGGATACTTAGGTTCGCAAGGAACCTAATTAGCCACACGCGAGGCTGAAGGGTGTTGGCAGATTTCTGCTTCTGGTTTCTGTTCCAAAACATTAGCCGTGGAGACCATCTTATGCTTCCGTGCTCGAAGCATTAGGCCACCCCCAGGGAGGACTTCTTCAAATCTTCCTTGGTCGAACTAGACAACCAAGTTCTTGAGAGTGCAGGATTTGGGCTGCGGGCGTGCTTCCTTGTTGCGCCAGAGGACCGCAGCAGGTTCGCAGAGAACCTTTTCTGTCTCCGAAGAGACTTTCCTTGAAGATTTAGCCAGAGAGGCTCTGGCTGCACCGGCTTTTCTGATTTCAGAGTTAGACCCGAAGGTCTGTTCGCCGCATTGCGACACTTGATTCTCGGCAGTAGAGAATACGATCCCCAGCGGAGTCGCCATCTTATTTTCTATTGATTTGCAAAGGGGAAAACTTACAATAAAAGAGTTTGAGGAGCTAAATTACAAGTATTCTTAAAAAGATTACAAGTAGATCTCCTCAGAGATTCTAGAGAAGTGTGCCGATAGGAGTCTGGTCAGCGTGCGACCACTTTGCCCCTTTGACGATGCGAGCGATGAGATTCCCTTCTCGCCTGGTTCGGGGAATCGGAGAATAGAAGGTTGCTAGAACCCTCTTACTACTTCTCAAAAACCGCCTTCAATTAGGAATTCCTTCTCGCCTGGTTCCAGAGATTCCTTGAGAAGAAGGTATTAGGGTATCAGCACCCTGATTAGAGAAGCAATTCTCTAAAAGTCTCTGAATTCAAGAGCGCACGGTGCGTCGTGAAGAAGCCTCTGCTTGTGGAGTCCTCTTGTGCGTGCTGTCTCAGAAAAGCTTTGTTTCTGGAGATATCCTTCCGCCTCTCTCCTTGTACCCCTGATGGGCTATTTATAGGGAGACCAAGGGTATAATCGTCCCTTGAAGATATGGAAACAGATTGAATCAAATCTGTTTAAATCTGGAAAGTAGCCTTACTGCGAGGCTAGGATCAGCTTCTGCGAAGCTAGAAATGGCAGGTCAGTTGATCTTCTTGATCTGTTTTGATTCTTTCCATATTGTTGAAAGATCTCTCCTGATCCTCTTACTCGTTTTAAGAGATTCAAGAGATCGTGGCGATCAACTGCCGACTTTGATCTCCGATTTGATCTTAATTGGATTTGATCTGATTAGATCTGATCTCGTCCGGAGATTTGATTGGTCAAAGGTTGACCGTAGCGGACCAATAGTGGTGCTGCCCGCCTTGAACTTGCAGCGGAGCTGGAGGCAGTTTCTGGCGAAGTCCGAAAGAAACTCTTCGACAGAGCTAGAAGTCGTCTGTGGCGAGGCTATTATATACCCTTTCTGCGCAGTTGTGTATGGCTTCAAGCGGAGTTAACTCTCTTTGGCGAAGCTATGAATTAGCTTCCTGGCGAGGCTTTGAATGGCTTCAAGGCGAAGTTGGATGATTTTAACCTCTCAGGCGAGGCTATCCCTTTGGGCTCATGTGATGCTAAGTGCTAGCATCTTAGACCTGCTGAGGTATGTTTAGAAACAATCCGGGTTCACTGTCTGCTTGCTGGATCAGTGGAGTCCAAGTTGCTTCCCTGTCCCTCGGAGATGGGTGAAAACTGATCTTCAGCTCGTCTGTCACTTGTCTTTTGTAAATGTCAACAAGTTTAGACATTGTTCGGACCAATAAGAATCTTGTCCTTTTTAAGTGTCAACAGGGCGTAGTAACTGAAAAAGAGAACACCGAAGAATCCGAATCCGATCCATCTGCCTGTGATTTACTGCTTGCAGTGTTTACCACTTTTGCGAGATTTGCCTCGGACTTTGATTCTTTCTTCTTTCCCTTGAACTTCGGACAGTCTACCTTCTAGTGCTCAATCTCTCTACAGAAAGCAAACTGATTTCTTTTGAGATCCCTGAAGCCCGGCCTGGACTTCGATCTTCCTCTAACCTCCTTGCCCTTCCGCGATGAACCCCTGCCTCTTACTTCCAGTGCCTCCGCTGATGAGCTTGACCTAGAGGGATGTCTCTCCTTCTTCCTCGTCTCATAACTAGTCAGTGCAGACGACACCTCATCATAATCCAAGGTCTGTCTTCTATTGATGAAGGTCAGAGTGAATGTCTCATACTCCTCCGCCGGGAGTGAGTTCAGAAAGATGATCGCCTTATCTTCCTCATCTATCGTGACATCCACGTTTACCAAGTCTGTAAGAAGCTTAGTATATCGGTTGATGTGTTCATTCACTGTGCTCCCCTTCTTCATTTGAAAACTGTACAGCTTACTCTTAAGCTGCAACCTGGACTCAACACTCTTAGTCAGGTATTTCTTCGCAAGGGTTTCTCACAGTTTCTTCGCCGAGTCTCATGTTGCGCAAGGTATTTTATGTCTTGCGACAAACATGAACGTATCAATCCACATGCCGACCTGTTCATCTTTGCCCACTCTTCATCAGTGGTCGTGCTCTTCTTCTTCTCCAATAGGAGAGTATCTTCGAGGTTCGATGCATTCAGCGCATCCATAACCTCACATCTCCACATCCCAAAGTTATTTGTACCATTGAACTTGACAACTTCAATCCTCGGGTGAGAATTCATTGTCTTAACCGAAGCAATTTCTTCTGCCATTGAGATTTATTGATCCTCTATCTATGCGGAAGAACAATCAACTGGAAATAGATCTCTACTCAGACAAAAATTAGATTTTTACCTTTCCCTTGAAACCCTAAATCGAGTTTCTCTCCGGATCTACTCCACCACAGATTCCACGAGCCCTCCTTGCGTCCTCCTCAGATCGACACACGATCCCACGAACACCAATACCTCTGATTTGAGATCGACACACGATCTCCACCGAATCAGATCTCGAGCCCTTCGAATCTTCAGAAATCCTAAGCGAAACCTGAAAGCTCTGATACCACTTGTTGTGTCAGCGACAACAACCTGATGAGGATCTCCTTGATCTCCCAAACACAGAGAACAATCACAACCAGCACAAAAACAATCACCAAAGAGAGAGCACGGCGCAAACAATCAATTAACGAGGTTCGGCCTCAATGCCTACGTCCTCAGGGCAATCCAGAAGAGAGATTAATTGATAGGAAGATGATTACAATTGCTAGCAGCCTCTTTGAATACAAGAGAGCTCTAGCTTTCAGATTCTTCTCATACAAAAACTCTAGAAACCAATAGCAGCCCTTAAATACAACAGGTTTCCAAACCTGCAAATCGCAGCCCGCACCCGCAGGTCGGTCGACCGGGCGGTCGACCGAATGCCCAACAGAGAGTTGGGCATTTACAGTCAGGCATTTCGGTCGACCGGGCGGTCGACCGATCTCTTCCACCGGTCGACCGACCGGTCGACCGGGTGCCCAACAGAGACTTGGGCAATTACAGTCAGGCAAAGCGGTCGACCGGGCGGTCGACTGCTCTCTGACCCTGTGCACGTGCGGTCGACCGGGCCGGTCGACCGCTGAGCCTATTCTGCTGCTGCTGTTTCCTTCGCCTTTCGTCGTCAACTTCCTTGGCGATCACCTCGATGACCTCTCGGCTATCCATGTCAACTTCCTTGGCAATATTCTCTCTATCTCTCCAACAGATACAATATATAAGTTTACAATTTTTATTTATAGAGTTTTACAATCCAAACCTGATTCTGACTATGGGATGATCTTGACCGCCAGATGCTTGAAGACTTAATCATTCCTTTTAGGAATTAATTTTCTTGATTTAGAAAAATTCTAGACCCTTCAAACTTTAGAAATGAATCTTCATTGAATAGAAATTGAGTTCTATTTGGAGTCCACTAAAAAAATCTAAACGCATCAGAAAAGGAAACTTGAATCCAATTCTGACTTTTGGTTGTCGACAGTCTCTATCACCTTTTAACATGTGTGTCGGTCTGTCGATAGCGTTAGCTGCCAGTCGACAGACTGAGCTGCCTTTTATTCTCTATATCTTATTGTCGACATGTCCTGTCGACAGCCTTTTTGTGCAGTCGACAAGCCTGCTGACTGTCAACTGTTTTCTGAACTTGCTTTTTCTCCAAGTTCTTCTTTTTCCTCCAATTTCATTGGATCTTCTTGACCATCATCTCCTAGTTGAAAATAAGACAAATTTTCAACAATATCCAGCTTGACTTGCTTTTCAAATCTTTAGCAATACACCTTGGAAATTTTGAAATTATATCTTAATTCTTTCTTTGATTGTAACCATACCGTGAAGGTTTTAACTCTTACTCCCTCTCCTCAGGGCCTTTGGCTAATTCACCATCATGCCTTTGGCCATCTCGGGTCTTACCAAAATGCATCATTTCTCTTTCCTGCAACACTTTGACCCAGTCATGTCCCGTCACAATCTTCCTTAAAGCTTCACCATGCGATGCGCTCTCTTCCAAGCTTATCCCTTAAACTCCACCTTGAATTGAGTTTCTTTCCTTCCTTCAGCATGTATTTTTCTTCACACTTCTCTCTTTTCAGGAGTACCATGTCCCTTGGCTAACCATGAGACGCCTTGTTGACTTGGATCTAGCATCCTTCTTCATCGAGCACCCATATGGATATTAGATTGTATCATGCCTCTGAGATATACCGGACCGCGTCTAAAGCATGCATCGTCCCATCTCTACATATAACATTGACTGTCCCAGTGCTAATAACTTTGCACGCAGCTATCCACTATCTTATCAATCCCTTTTTTCTTTGCAATCAAGAAGTTAAACATCTCTTTATAAGAACATACATGAATCATACAATTAGAATTAAATATTCAACCTTTATCTTGAGAAGTGTTATCTTCAATGTAAGACGCCATTAATATTTCAGTGTCAATACCGCTCATTGTTATGTCTTCCTCCACAGTTTGCCCTTTTTTCGTCAACCACTCTTGTCAGTGCTTGTAATCCTTCTTCCAGTGACATTTCTTTTGACAAATGTGACATGCTTTCGATGAACCCTAACCTTGCTTTCATCCTCATCCTTTCTTTCCCCTGACCACCAAACCTGAACCTTCTTGCTCATCTTGATTTGGCCTTTTTTGATCTCATTTGATAATAGAGTTGTCATGACCTCCTCCAAGATGAGAGTTTTCTCACCGTAGAGCATGGTGGTTACAATATGATCGTATAATTCTGGAAGTGAGCTGAAAAATATTAACACCTTATCCTCCTTGTCGATCACATCAACAAGTAACTCGCTGATGATCTTACTGAAGAAGTTTAGATGCTCCAATATCACTGTCCCTTCATTCAAAGGCCAAATAGTTGTTTCTTGAGATACAACTTGTTGGAGAGGCTCTTTGTCATATACAATGTTTTTAACTTTGATTACAAACTCGTAGCTGTTTCTTCATCCATCATGTTGTACATGACCTCGTTTGCGAGACATAATTGGATCGTACTTGCCGCTTTTATATCCAACTCCTCCCAATCCTCATTTGACATACTTGCAGATTTTACTGACTTTTCATGCAAGGTCTTGTGAAGACCATGTTGCACCAACAACGCCTTCACCCTCTTTTGTCATAGATCGAAATTTTCTTTGCCATTGATTTCTCGACCTTAAACTTGCTCGCAGAAATTTTTATCTTTGACATATCGCCCTTTCGTCAATCTTTTGACTCTGATACCAATTGTTGCTATAATATGCGCTCTGATACCAATTATTGTGCGCAGCAGAATCTTGATAATGTGCAATACTTGCAAAAGAAAAATTATTGTAGAGCAAACTAAAAATACCAAGACAAAAGAGTAAAAATAATAATATGAGGATTTAACGTGGTTCGGCCCATACTTTACCTATGTTCACGGGAAGAGAACTTGAGAGAGTTTTATTAATAATTGGTACAAGAATCTAACTCCCCCTTGATTCCCACAAAAGTATTCGTCTTCCTCTTGAATCCTACAGGATTACAAGAGTATATCTTCTTTCTATGAATTGTCACATTACTTTCTCTTTCTTAGCTTCCTATCTTTCTTTCTGTGATATTATATACTAGTTTACAATATTTATTTATAGAACTTTGATTAGTAGTGAAAAGTGCATTTTTATCATTACATTTACCATCACATTTCATATTTATTCATATAATCATGCACAATTAACTAATATTTTATTATTTATTGTGTGCAGGCCTTGAGAAATAAAAATAGAATAAAGCCTCAAAAGAAACCCAAAAGCCCATGTTTAAAGCCCAATGTAAAAGTTGCAATTAACAATTGTCAAAATTGCAATTACTAAGGGCAAAAGTTGCAAATACCAAAAGAAAAGGGAAGGATAGACTTCTATTCAACCCTAAATACTTGCAGGATGAGGATAAAAGCCAAAGAAAGAGAGTACAAAGATAATAAATTCGTTTAAAAGATATGGGAAGATTTGAGATTTAAGGTAACTTGCTTCCCAAGTTATCTCGAAATCCTAAGATGAAGAGTCGGGATGCAACTTCCAGAAGACTACACCCAGATGGACGGACCAGGGGAAGCCACGCGCCAAAGCGCGTGGCCAACCGCCACTATTTGGCCGCGAAAACGCGGCCCAAGCAGCGTTTTCCGCGGCATTCCTGTCTTATCCCGCTACCAGCTTTCGTGGAGGAGTCGTTCTGGGACTCTACTTCCTTCTGCACCTATAAATATCCCTGCAGACGCAACAGAGAGGGCTATCCAGAGAAGATTAGGGTTTTTCTTTAGCTTTTCCTTAAATTTCTGCAATTTGTAATTTAGTTTTAAAGGCATTATGGAGAAGAAGGAGCTTGTATTTGGAGACATATTTTCGAATAAAGGTTACCTCTTTTGCTATTTGATTATTGTCAGTTAATTTTATTTCTTTTCTCTGTGATCTCTTGTTTTTGGTTTTTAATCTGTGATCTCTTGTTTTGTTTTTCCTTCTTTAACAATTCTTCTCATTAAGTAAAATAAAAAATAAAAAAATAATGATGTCTAACTAATTCCTTGTGTGGTTTGCTGATCTCTTAAGCAACCCTAGGGCAAGTTAGGAGTTGAATAGATTGATGATCAGTTTTTAGAAACCCTAGGTCTAAGATTGCTTTTCTTGAAGATTAAACTGATATTAAGATTTCTTAATCTAGGTTGCACACTTAAACAACTCCTCATGACTTCATACTTAAGAAGTAGGACAGCATAAATTTAAGATTACCCTTTTCTTATGCTGTACTTAGAAGTTAGGATGAAACCTTGTTTAGTTTTTGGTAATGCAACTTATTTAAATTCTAGTATCATCTTCTCTTGCTTGAATTCTTCTTAATAAACCTAGGATAAATCATATATATCTCAAGATGACATTCAACATCCAAGACTTGCATTGTGGGTTGTGGTAGTAGATCAGTAAAACCATACCTCTTTAATCATATTTCAAATCTAATCTCTCCTTTATTTTGTTTGAAGCATACAGAGAAATCGGCCGAAAAGCTTGCATCGCATCCTTCCCTGAGGATCACGACCCGCTTTGGCCCTTGCTACAGCGGATAGCATTGAGACTGAGAACTCTACAACTCAATCTTTTTCTTTATAAATTCTCAATTTCAATCAAAATTTTGGCGCCGTTGCCGGGGAAGGAACGGCACGATTTTCTCAAATATAACTTTTTTATTCTTTCTGTTTGTAGGTTCAGAAAATAGGAAAACTAAACAGCAGCAATGACACATAGCAACTCTGTGCCTCTGCCCTCGAAGGCAGAGCATAAGAGCCTACTTCAGAGCCGCGGGTCCGCGGCAAAAGCCGCGTTTCCGCGGCCTGAGTAGTTCACTACTCATACATTTTTCTGCAGGTTGCTAAAAATTGCAATTACTGCTTACTGCTGTGATATATTTTCTCTGTAATCATTCTGCAACTGCTAACTAATAACAGTAACCCATTTGTTGATAATAAAAAATTTTTTTTAGACTCTTGCATCTAGGGCACGTGTCTATTTTTAATTTTTTTTATTCTGTTGAAGAGTGCTAGCGACAAGGTACGTTTGCATAGCATATAGATTAGAAAACACTCTTGACTGATTTACTGCTTTCTTGAGTGATTACTTTTCTACTGCTTTACACGTACACAAAAATATCTTAAGGGCATAACCCATTAACAAGATAAGGTGGGGATTTCATCACCTTCCCTTGGCCTAAAAATCATATCCGTCACACTCACAACCCTAACCTTAAGTAAAATTTGACTAGACGTTGGCCCAAGGTTAACTCGGACTCACTAGGAGATTGACCGAAGGAGAAAAGTTGTTCGAAATTAACTCTTGCCAAATCGGTGTCTAGGCAGGGGATTGAGGGCCGAAAGCCCGAAGAACGGTGGTTATTTAATTAAGGAACGTCTTTGACGGAAAACCTCCCACCGGTCTTGCCACCTACCTGGCCGATTAACTTGTGGTTAAGGTCGACAATAGACCTCCTAAGGACAGTCTAAAGTTAGGAGTCGTCTAGGTCAAGGATTACCCTAGAATAGGATTTTTGTTTGTTTTTCTTTTTATTGATTGATTGGGTGAACTTGTTTGCTAATTGTGCATGTCCGCTTGGTCGAGAGACCCACTTACATCCAGGCTAACTAGAACTAGTTCACCACCCGAGCAAAAGCCCGACTCACACATGGCACAACCACCGTCACTCCAAGATAGGTTCTATCCTATTAGGACCTCTCTTCCTTCTTGCATCAAGCTTACTAATGAAGGTGTTGACCCATTTGAACTCAAGCCACAATACATCAACACCCTTCCCAAATTTCATGGACTTGAATCCGAGGATGCATACTTCTTCATAAGGGAATTTGAAGAAGTATGTCTCATGATAAATATACCTAAGTTAGGAAAAGATGCCATCAAACTTAGGTTTGTCCCCTTTACTTTGAAGGATTTAGCAAAGAAATGGCTCTACAGTCTAGAGGCCGGTTCAATATCTTCTTGGGATAATTTAGTTAAGGCCTTCTTAAAGAAATTTTATCCCGTCCACAAGACTGCACTGATTAGGAAGAACATCTTACAGTTTAAGCAAACAGCCAATAAACCTTTTTAGAAATACTCCGAACGTTTTAAGGACCTCCTTGCCAATGCCCTCACCATGGGATAGAGAAATGGCGACTTTGCCAAGTTCTATATGATGGATTAGATTATCCAACTAAAATGCTGTTAGAATCCATGTGCCAAGGAGGATTTTTGCAAAAGAACGAAGATGAAGGATGGTTATTATATGAAGAATTAGCTGATAATACCATCCAATGGGAACCTACTCCGGAAAAATTTAGGATTAATGACCCTACTTCTTCTAAAGGAGGTATCCATTCCATTGAGGCCAACGTAGCAACCGATGATAAGTTAGCTGCTGTTATGCGAAGACTAGAGGCTCTTGAAACTAAAGAACCAGTCTCTGTGAACCAAGTCAGCCCAACATCTTCGGCGGGCTGTACTTATTGTCAAGATATGAACCATGTGTTCGAGGAATGTCCCGTCTTTATCGCGTATCAAAGCTTGCCCGAACATATAAGTGCGGCCTTCACAAGGCCCGCCAACAATCCTTATTCGCCCACCTACAATCCCGGTTGGAGAAATCATCCTAATTTTTCATGGGGCCCAAGCAACAATGATCAAATTAGGCCCAAATTCTCCAACAATTTTCAAAATCCGCCCTATCAACAAAATTTCCCTAGTCAAAATCCTCCACCGTCTTTCCAAAATTCACAAATGGAGACAAGACTTTCAAATTTGGAAAGAAAGGTGGACACTCTAGTTAAAAAGCCACGACACGCTGGCTCAAGTCTTAACTAGGATAGAGATCCAATTGAACCAACAAGAGAGACAGAGGGGAACTCTACCGAGTCAGCCATTGCCAAACCCTAGGAATCCTAGGCAAGCCAATGAAGCTCAAGACCCAAACCAGTGTCACTTGGTTCATACACTAAGATCGGGGAAACAAGTTGATAATCGAGTATCCATGCCACAGGATCCATCTCAGTCATCCATTCCATCTAGCTCCACTCCTTCTCCACCCAGATCCAATGAAACTGAAGTTGAAAGTCAGCAGTACAGGTGCACCAGCCTATAGCCCCATTTCCAAATAGGCTTAGAAGCAACAACAATGCACATATGGAGAAACTACTAGAGGTGTTCAATCAAGTTAGGCTCAACATCCCACTTCTTGATGCAATCCAAAAGGTCCCTAGTTATGCCAAATTCCTCAAGGACATGTGCACCAAGAAAAGAAAGACAAATGTGCCTAAGAAGGTTTTTCTAGCCACTAACATTAGTGAGCTATTGTCCAACCAGATCCCAGTCAAGTACAAGGACCCTGGTTGCCCCACCATCTCTTGCACCATAGGTCGAGCTGAAATCAATCGAGCACTCCTCGATTTAGGAGCTAGCATCAATTTGCTCCCTTTCTCCGTATATCAACAACTTAGATTAGGTGAACTCAACCCAACCCAAGTTACTATTCAATTGGCTGACCGCTCAATCAAAGTTCCTAAGGGAGAGATCAATGACGTCCTCATACGGGTGGGAGAATTCATTTACCCAGTCGATTTCATTGTTTTAGAGACACAACCTGTGTCTAATCCTAGGTCCCAAACTCCCGTCATCTTAGGAAGACCGTTCCTAGCAACCGCAAATGCAATCATAAATTATAGAAATGGATCCATGAGATTGACTTTTAGGGATATGACCAAGGAAGTCAATGTTTTCAACCTAGGTAAGCATCCCTACGATGTGACCGACCAACCCTTTGAGGTTAACTTCATTGAAAATATGACAAGTGAGCACAATGAGGAGATCACACTAGAATCAGAGGAAGAGGAAGACTTAGAATTAAGTGATCTCAACCTTGATGAGATCGAATGGGCAGAAAATCCTAGTTCTATAGAGATGGAAAAGTCAAGCGTAACACCTCCACCCATCGAGCCACCTCCTTCATTGGAGTTAAAGGCCTTGCCTAAACATCTTAAGTACGCCTACCTAGGTGAACAAGAGACGTTACCGGTCATAGTTGCATCCAATCTGACTAATAGGCAAGAGGAAGACCTACTGGCAACCCTTAGGAGACATAGGGAAGCCATTGGTTGGACTATGGCAGATATCAAGGGACTGAGCCCTACGATAGTCCAGCATCGTATTCATCTAGAGGAAGGGGTTAAATCGAAGAGGGATCCACAGCGTAGGTTAAACCCACTCATGCAGGAGGCTGTACACGCCAAAATAGTGAAATTGTTAGATAATGGGATCATTTATCCCATTTCCGATAGCGAATGGGTTAGCCCAATGCATGTGGTCCCTAAGAAGTCTAGTTTTACTGTGGTAGAGAATGACAAGCATGAGTTAGTGCAAACACGATTGCCTACTAAGGTTCGAGTATGCATAGACTATCGCAAGTTGAACGCCGCCACTAGGAAAGATCATTTTCCTCTCCCATTTATCGACCAAATGCTGGAACGATTAGCCGGTCATGAGTATTATTGTTTCTTGGACGGTTATTCAGGGTATAACCAAATCCCTATAGCCCCGGAGGACCAAGAAAAGACAACGTTCACGTGCCCATTTGGGATATTTGCCTACCATCGAATGCCTTTCGGCCTATGTAATGCCCCCGCCACATTCTAACGTTGTATGTTAAGCCTATTTTCTGATATGGTTGAGTGCTTTTTAGAGATTTTCATGGACGACTTCTCCGTCTATGGAAATTCATTTGACCATTGTCTCCATCACTTGGAGCTAGTACTGAGTAGATGCACCGAAAAGAACTTGACCCTCAATTGGGAAAAGTGCCACTTCATGGTGCAGCATGGGATTGTCCTAGGTCATGAGATATCTAGGGAAGGGATAAAAGTGGACAAGGCTAAGGTGGATATCATAACCAAACTTCCAATTCCACGATGTGTGAAGGACATTCGGTCTTTCTTAGGACACGCTGGGTTTTTTCGTAGGTTCATTAAGGATTTTAGCAAAATTGCTAGACCCCTTACAAACCTTCTAGCTAAAGACGTGCCCTTCATATTTGACGATAGGTGCAATAGTGCTTGGGAAAAGTTGAAAGTGGAACTTATTTCTGCACCTATCATCTCACCTCCGGACTGGTCCATGCCTTTTGAAATCATGTGCGATGCCTCAGATCTTGCAATAGGTGTTGGCTTAGGACAGCGTAAGGATAGCAAGCAGCACGTGATCTACTATTCAAGTAGGACGCTTAATGACGCCCAAATGAACTAAACTACAACCGAGAAGGAATTCTTGGCAGTAGTGTTCGCTTTGGAGAAATTCCGCCCATACCTACTTGGGACCAAGACCACGATTTTCACCGACCATTCTGCACTTCGATACCTTATGCTAAAAAAGGATGCGAAGGCCCGACTCATTCGTTGGATCCTTCTCCTTCAAGAATTTGATCTCGAAATTCGAGATAAAAAAGGTGTTGAAAATGTTATCGCAGACCATCTCTCTCGCGTGCCTAATGCACCCTCCGACGAACTGCCCATCAATGACAATTTTCCCGATGAACAACTTCTAGCCATCTCTAAGGAACCATGGTTTGCTGACATAGTAAATTACTTAGTCACAAAGCAAACACCGCCTAATTGGTCAAATCAGGATAGATACCGGTTTTTGTCTCAAGTCCGGTATTACATATGGGAAGATCCATACCTTTTCAAATATTGTAGCGACCAAATTATTAGGAGATGTGTCCCCGATGAGGAGACTAGAAGCGTTCTAGCCTTTTGTCATGAGTTCGCTTGCGGTGGACACTTTGGTCCCCGCAAAACTGTCGAAAAGATCCTGCAAAGTGGCTTTTATTGGCCTACTGTGTTCAAAGACGCATTCGAGTTTTGCAAGACTTGCACAAGATGTCAAATGATAGGAAGAATTTCCAAACGAAATATGATGCCCCTAAATCCAATTCTAGAAGTAGAACTTTTCGATGTTTAGGGCATTGATTTTATGGGACCCTTCCCTAATTCGTTTGGGCACCAATACATCTTGTTAGCCATAGACTACGTATCAAAATGGGTTGAAGCCGTTCCTTGCAAGACAAATGACAACAAAGTTGTTGTCAAATTCTTGAAAGAAAATATCATCTCACGCTTTGGAACCCCTCGTGCCATTATTAGTGACAATGGTACGCATTTTTGCAATAGAACTTTTGAGGCTCTTATGCGAAAATACGCCATAACTCACAAGTTGTCTACGCCCTACCATCCTCAAACTAGCGGACAGGTAGAAGTTTCCAATAGGCAAGTCAAGCTTATCTTGGAGAAAACTGTGAATCAGAATAGGAAGGACTGGTCCACCAAACTGGTGGATGCCCTATGGGCATATAGGACTGCCTTTAAGACGATTCTAGGAATGTCTCCCTACAGACTAGTTTTTGGAAAAGCTTGCCACCTTCCTGTTGAGCTAGAGCACCGGGCCCTATGGGCAATTAAGCAGCTGAATCTCGATCTAGATAAGGCCGGTGAGCTTCGGAAATTGCAAATTTCTGAACTAGAGGGATTGAGGAACAAAGCATACGACAATGCGAAAATTGCGAAGAATAGGGTTAAGGTCTTTCATGATAAGTTCATCACGAGAAAAACTTTTGTCCAAGGACAAAAAGTGTTACTCTATAACTCTAGACTTCATCTTTTTCCCGGCAAGTTAAAATCAAGATGGACAGGGCCGTTCATTGTTAAGACCGTGTTTCCACACGGAGCGATGAGATCTACGATCCAAAAAATGGCAGTATATTCAAGGTAAATAGTCAACGTCTTAAAATCTTTTTGGAATCAGTTCCGGAAGTGAATGCAGCCATGAGTCTTTTTGACCCACTGTATCGGTAATTGTATCTTTCTGCCAATTCATGCATCCATGCATTTCATTCATACATTAGGGACAATGCATGAAATAAGTGTGGGGGAAGGGTATGTAAAGTAATAAATATATATATATATATATATAAAATTTTATAAAAGGACAATATTTTGACTTATCTTTTGAAAGAAATCTAAGTTAGTTTTAAGGATTAGGAAAATCATGATTAGGATTTCTAAAAACTTGATCAAAATAAATAATTTGTTTAATTTTTAGGTATAAGAGGAGAAATTGAATAAGTAATTAGTCTTGATTTTTACCTTAATGAAATGTGCATACCTGATGCATATCTAGGATTCTAAGACATAGACCCTTGTGCCTCATATATATAAAAAAAAATATCACTAATTAAGCTGGATACATGTGCCTCAAGAAGCATAAGTATTTACGCCTAAAGGTGAGTTTATAAATAAGCGTCTTTAGTTTTGGGGCCTAGTTCACTCGAATTTGAGTCCGAGGGGTGTTTTCTCACCCGGTGCCCTAAAACCAACCAGTTTGGGAGTCACCGACTTTAAGTTCGCTACATGGGTGGATTAGAAAGCCTAAGAAAACTAAGAAATATTATATATGTATTAATACATTTAATAGTCAATTAGTTAGGTATGAGGGCCTCAAGAAGCCTTAATACTTACACGAAAGAAAATTAGATGAGTTATATGTATTAAAAAAAAATCATAATAATAATAAAGAGGCATGAGAGTCCAAGTTAAGGAATTCTTAGATTCACAAGGATGCGTATGACTTTTGGTAACGAAAAAGACTATACAAACATTCAATTTTGATCCTTACCTAAAATGAATAACAATTGACTTTATTAAGATTAAGTTTAAGAATGAATAAAAATGATAATCCTAAAACTTATAGACTACTTAGTCTCTTCAAATATGCTTCGAATATTTTCCTTTTTATGGATTTTGTGGGTGTAATCCGCTGAAACCCTCACGAGACAACACTCGTCCTCTAGGGTAACCTAGGAGTTTAACGGCTTGTTGCACGTGCTAAGTGCAATCGTGATTCCTACGAAAGTGAGTTAGCTAGTTTAGTTTTTCTTTTTCTTTTTGATTTTTACTCGAGGACAAGCAAAAAGATAAGTATGGGGGTGTGATTGGTAGTGAAAAGTGCATTTTTATCATTACATTTACCATCACATTTTCATATTTATTCATATAATCATGCATAATTAACTAATATTTTATTATTTATTATGTGCAGGCCTTGAGAAATAAAAATTTCAGGCCTTGAGAAATAAAAATAAAGGAATAAAGCCTCAAAAGAAGCCCAAAAGCCCATGTTTAAAGCCCAATGTAAAAGTTGCAATTAACAATTGTCAAAATTGCAATTACTAAGGGCAAAAGTTGCAAATACCAAAAGAAGAGGGAAGGATAGACTTCTATTCAACCCTAAATACTTGCAGGATGAGGATAAAAGCCAAAGAAAGAGAGTGCAAAGATAATAAATTCATTTAAAAGATATGGGAAGATTTGAAATCTAGGGTAACTTGCTTCCCAAGTTATCTCGAAATCCCAAGATGAAGAGTCGGGATGCAACTTCTAGAAGACTACACCCAGATGGACGGACCAGGGGAGGCCACGCGGCAAAGCGCATGGCCAACCGCCACTATTTAGCCGCGGAAACGCGGCCCAAGCCGCGTTTTCGCGGCATTCCTGTCTTATCCCGCTACCAGTTTTCGTGGAGGAGTCGTTCTGGGACTCTACTTCCTTCTGCACCTATAAATACCCCTGCAGACGCAACAGAGAGGGCTATCCAGAGAAGATTAGGGTTTTTCTTTAGCTTTTTCTTAAATTTCTGCAATTTATAATTTAGTTTTAAAGGCATTGTGGAGAAGAAGAAACTTGTATTTGGAGACATATTTTCGAATAAAGGTTACCTCTTTTGCTATTTGATTATTGTCAGTTAATTTTATTTCTTTTCTCTGTGATCTCTTGTTTTTGGTTTTTAATCTATGATCTCTTGTTTTGTTTTTCCTTCTTTAACAATTCTTCTTATTAAGTAAAAAAAAAATAATGATGTCTAACTAATTCCTTGTGTGATTTGCTGATCTCTTAAGCAACCCTAGGGCAAGTTAGGAGTTGAATAGATTGATGATCAGTTTTTAGAAACCCCAGGTCTAAGATTGCTTTTCTTGAAGATTAAACTGATATTAAGATTTCTTAATCTAGGTTGCACACTTAAACAACTCCTCATGACTTCATACTTAAGAATTAGGACAGCATAAATTTAAGATTACCCTTTTCTTATGCTGTACTTAGAAGTTAGGATGAAACCTTGTTTAGTTTTTGGTAATGCAACTTAGTTAAATTCTAGTATCATCTTCTCTTGCTTGAATTCTTCTTAATAAACCTAGGATAAATCATATATATCTCAAGATAACATTCAACATCCAAGACTTGCATTGTGGGTTGTGGTAGTAGATCAGTAAAACCATACCTCTTTAATCATATTTCAAATCTAATCTTTCCTTTGTTTTGTTTGAAGCATACAGAGAAATCGGCCGAAAAGCTTGCATCGCATCCTTCCCTGAGGATCACGACCCGCTTTGGCCCTTGCTACAGCGGATAGCATTGAGACTGAGAACTCTACAACTCAATCTTTTTCTTTATAAATTCTCAATTTCAATCAAGCTTTACAATCCAAACCCTATTCAGACTATGAGATGATCTTTGACCGTCGGATGCTTGAAGAACTTGATCAATTCTTTTAAGAATTGATTTCCTTAATGTAGAAGATTTCTAGACCGTTCAAACTTTAGAAACAAATCTTCATTGAATAAATTGAGTTCTTTTCGGAGTCCACTAGAAAAGAAACTTGAACGCATCAGAAAAGAAAACTTGAATCTGATTATGACTTCTGGTTGTCGACATGCTCTATCACCTATCAACATGTGTGCCAGTCCACCAACAGCTTCTGCTGGCTATCGACAGACTGAGCTGCATTTTCTTCTCTGTATCTTACTGTCGATAGGCCCTATCGACAACCTTTTGTGCGCAATCAACAGACATGCATGTCGACTGCTACCTGTTTTTTTGCATTTGCTTCTCCTCCAAGTTCTTTTTTCTTCTCTAATTCTATTGGATTTTCTTGACCACCATCTCCTACCTTGAAAATAAGGCAAATTTTCAACATCTAAACCTAAAACAAATTGAACCCCGTGTGCTCATGTATTAGATCTTGATAATTTTATTATATTAGTCTAGAGCACGCACAAAGTGTTTTTCAAATGCATTTTACAGTCAAACTTAAAATATGTTTTTTTATATAGATTACTGTGCATTATTTTCTATCCAAAAATTTTTATTAAAAACTTGAATAGTTTAATAATGAAAAAACATGAGTAAATAGAGCTGGATTATTACAAATAATATTTTTAACTAATACTATTAAATTTGTTTGTATATTACTTTACATTAAAAATACATCGTGCAAATTTAATTTATAATTAGACATTTTAAAGAAATTAATTTTAAATTATAATAGTTTGCTCTAAGATGAACTATATAATAAAACAACACAATGATTTTAACTGTAACCTCATGATAAAATTAAAACTAGTTTTTAAGATATTTGTCAAAGGATATTTTTAGACTCAAGCGTAAATCTATTTTGTTGCTACTAAATTAGAGAAGCCAGATGTAGGAGATATAATAAGCCAGAGAAGTTAATAAAATAAGTAAAGTTTGCTCGATACAGTTAATTAGGTTGATTTAAATCGATCAATTAAAAATAATATTTTAAGAAAAAATATTTCAAAAATAACTAATTTAACCTTACATAAAATATCATGTTCAGACCACAAATAATTAAAAATATAAGCTTAACAGCCGGATTAAAATCAAATCCTAGTTTTTATGTAAATTTAAAATTGAGTAAATAAAATAAGAGTTTCATAAAAAAAAAAAAAGAAACTTCATGAAA
Organism: Agave tequilana; assembly: GCA_038442645.1. Taxonomy (NCBI): domain Eukaryota; kingdom Viridiplantae; phylum Streptophyta; class Magnoliopsida; order Asparagales; family Asparagaceae; genus Agave; species Agave tequilana. The sequence goes on along the minus strand of JAVJIF010014610.1, from coordinate 87,355 downwards.
AAACATCTGAATCTAGCATTAACTTTTCTTTGGTTTATTTCGTATTCAGATCCAATTGTATATATCAGATTCAAATTCAGATTTTACATGGATCCAATCTGAATTTGACCTGGCTTTTGTTTTCCGCGACCCTATTGGACTATGGTGTATAGAGAGCAACAAATTCATGCATAATACCATATTTTTTATAGTAGTCAGTCATTTTGTTTGGGTTAACTTGCTTCGATGTTGTCTATATGATACAAAGACTGGCAAGCCTTAAGTCGCTTTGTGAATGTTATCTATAATTGATTACAATGACATTGCACCCTACACGCATGTGCATATGTCAGTGATAGCGGTACAGGTCAGCATTCTATTTCCTTCTCTCCTCAGTATTTTTCATATTCTCAACTTTTAATGTCAATATTCTCTTTTTACTGAAACACGAAAACAATACAATACACAACTAACACTGCATGACACTGTAGGCCCAAAAGCACAAGAACCAAATAGCACAATCACTAAAGGAAGAGCCAAATGTTAGACTTATTTTGTTTTATAGTCTAACTTATTTTTGGGCCTACTCAAGTCAATTGGATATTTGCACCCGCCCACTTAACCTATGTTGTTTGACCCAATAAAGAATTGATCAAACCTAAATGGTTTGGGTCTAGACACGTTTTCAATTACACTTAGCCATGAGTGTATTTAAATTTGAATGTGGGACTCATCACACGTGTGGAACTCGTGTTATAAATCAAGGGCCTAGATCTATGATGAGTTGAATTAGGGTTTCTTGATGCTATATATATCATGAGTAGGGTTCCCTCTCCACCAACAAGAATAATCATCTCTCTCTTGGAGGCCTCTCATCTCCTCTAAGAATAAAGAAGAGAACTTGGTGGCTGGAGAGAAGAATCCTCTCCCTCAACCCGACGTCCTCGAGATCGTGCAACCTTCGGCATCCTCTTCGCGATGGAATCAGGTATGCCTAAAACCCTCCTTCCCTTTGATCATGATAAAGAGGCTTACAGTATATGTAGATCTTGTATGGAATAAATTTAGATCTAACAATTGGTATCAGAGCCTCCTCTTTATCAGATCATCGGGATATAAAGTAATAATTTTTTGATCTCGATTTATGAAAATTATGAATCTCTGTATTTAATTCAATAAAGATTATCTTTTGTGTCTCAAGTAATTGAATTAAATTAGAGATGATTAAATTAAATTCATGTATATATTTTTTATGATTTATATCTGTGTGTTATTATTATTTTTAATTCATAAAAAAAAAAAAAATCGTGGCCTATTTTCATGCAGGCGCTCAAGCGCCTGCATGCAAAAAAAAAAAAAAAAAAAAAAAAAAAAAAAAAAAAAAAAATCGTGGCCTATTTTCATGCAGGCGCTCAAGCGCCTGCATGCAATGCAATAAAAAAAAAAAAAAGAAAAGAAAAAGAAAGGGGTGCATGAATTGCTCTCTGCAGAGAGCACTGCAGAGAGCAATCTCTCTGCAGAGCGCGCGAACTAGTGGCCTGTACCGATCCTTGTGGGCGGGCAACAGCCGCCGGCCACCACGAGCCGGCGGCTACAAGGGTAATAAAAAAAAAAAAAAAAAAAAGGAGATTAGTTATTTAGTGTTTCCTTAATTTGGGATTGTGAGATTGAATAGGATTAAATTTTGATATAGATACAAAATTTAAATCTAATAAGGAAACTCATTTAATCTATTCTTAGTTGTTCTCACATTAAAGCTAATTGGGTTTTATCCAGTTTATTTAAACCCGGCCCAATAAGAAGGAAACCAATAACTTAACCATTGCGGGTCGGGTCTGATTCAGACCCGATAAGCACTGCAGACCCGTTTTGCCATTAGAAACTTCAATTAGCCGTTACGGGCTCATACGACCTCTGTTTTGGGCATGTAAACAGCCGTTTCGAAGCTCTTGACGAGCACTACAGTATTACAGGCATTAGACATGACAAAACAGTAGTTAGTTGACAAAAAGAAGGCATTGAAGTGTTTGTTTATCATGGTTATGTGTACCCTTACATGCTTCCGCTTCATCAATATTTATATTATTGCTTATATTGCCTAGCATAATGAATATTGATGTTTACTACAGTTAATAACACACAGATAAAAATATATACATGTTCAAGTTAAAGAATTTATAAAAGAGCTTATTTAATTGCGTATGTAGTTCATGCGGACAATAGCCGGCCCAAAGGAAGACTATTGTTTGGCCGAATTATGTACGGCTTCGGATACTTGATGTGGGTAATGCAAGTGGGAGAACCTTGATGTGTGGTAATCGGCCCAAAGGAAGGTTGTCACACTATTGGCCCATATTGCATTACCCTCATCAATTAGTCCGATGGCGGAACAAGAATCCAGATGCATAAATTTGTGTGGCCCATGCGTGTGGCAATCGGCCCAAAGGAAGGTTGTCATTATGGCCGGGTCATTACATATATTATATGGCCAATATAGATTACTTAAACTTTAGGACCAATCCTATAAAGTGACAGTCGGCCCAAAGGAAGGCTGTTCTCTTACATAGGACCTAGACTTTAGGATATCTATATTGGGCCAGTACAGTGTTGGCATATAGAGACACAACTTGTTCTGAAAGTTTAACCGGCAGCTCTATCGGTTAAACTGGTTGCATTTTCTAAAATTCAATTTTTATGGCTATTGTAGTAGAATTTTATTAAATGCAATGTTTATGTTAAACTGATGAGAAATTGTACACTTATGTAGTATAAATTGAATGGTACAAACTTTAAGAAGTGGTAAGACCACGTAAATGATCGTTCTTGAATTCATGCACCTAAAGTACACCTTAAAGATTGTGGATCTCTACTATCACTAATAAAAGTTCAGTAAAGAAAAGCTCAATTGTGGTAAGTGGGAGAGATCTTACAAAATGTGTCTAATGGTTATAAAGCACACTATTCCTATGACTATTAGGGGTACTATGCCTGATAGGGTTAGTGCTAAGAGTTTTCTAACTGAAGTAGCAGACCGATTTACTAAATCGGATAAAGTTGAGGCTAGTACGCATTTTAGCAAGCTAGTAAATATGCGCTACAATGGTAAAGGAAACATAAAGGAGTACATTATGGAAATGTCTAATCTTGTTTCAAAACTAAAGGCACTGAAATTGGAACTCTCCGAAGAGATTCTAGTGCACTTCATTTTGATTTCTCTTCCTCCACAGTATAACCCTTTTAAGATTAATTATAATGCTCAAAGGAAAAAGTGGAGTCTCACTGAGCTCATTAGTCACTGTGTTCAGGAAGAAGAAAGGTTGAAACAAGAAAAGACTGAAAGTGCTCGCTTAGCATTTCAGGGTAACACCACTAATAAGAAAAGGAAAAAGAGTGAAACTAAAGGGAGGAACATAAACACCACTATAGTGGCTGATCCTAAGTGACAAAAGTGCAGAAAAAGTAGCCTAAGGTCATTGCATACTTCTTCTGTAAGAAAGTAAGCCACTTCAAGTAGGATTGCATAAAGTATCAGAAATGGCTATTTAGCGGGATTATCTCATATTTATGTTTATTCTGAGATTAATTTAGTTTTAGTGCCACTTTATAAATTGTGAATAGATAATTCACATAAGCGATTCAATGCGGAGCTTCCAAACCCAAAGGAGGCCCAGCCCAACTGAGCGATACATATACATGGGTGATGGAAATAAAGTTGCAATTAAAGTTGTTGGAGTTTGTAGGCTTAAATTAGATTCTGGTTTTTTGTTTTAGATTTGGATGAGACTTTATATGTACCGTCCTTTTAGACGGAATCATATTTCTATTTCATTTATTAGACAGATCTGGTTTTACTGTCACTCTTGATAATGAAATGCTTAGTCTACTTTTCAAATCTAAAGTTGTTGGTACTAGAATTCTGATTGATAGCTATATAAATTAAAACTTCATGCTTTATATACTGAATCTCTATATGTGAATAGCTAAGGCACTAAGCGAAAATTAATTAAAGAAACATTAGGAAGTTAGGTACTAAACAGAGTTCAGGATGTCTTAAATTTGGTGTATATATAGACATTTGTGGTTCATTCCCTACAGCTTCTTGGAATGGTCATGAATATTTCATCACTTTTACAGACAATTACTCTAGTTATGGGTACCTATACTTATTCTATGAGAAATCCCAATCATTGGACATGTTTAAAGCCGTTAAATCTGATCATGGTGGTGAGCACTATGACAGATATGGCGAATCAGGTAAATGTCCAGAATCATTTGTCAATTTCTAAAAGAGTGGTATTGTCGCTTAGTACATCATATCAGGGACACCTCGTCAAAATGGTATTGCTGAGAGATAAAATCACACACTAAAGGACATGGTTAGGAGTATGATAGCTCATACTATTCTACCAAAGTCATTATATAGTGAAGCCTTAAAGATGATTGTCACTTCCTTAATAGAGTACCTAGCAAAACAGTAACTAAAACCCTATATGAGTTATGGACTGGGAAATTTCTCAGTATTAGGCATCTACATGTTTGGGGTTGTCCAGCGGAAGCTCAGCCATATATACCATATGAGACGAAGTTGGACTCAAGGACAATTAGCTGTTTATTCGTAAGGTATTCTGAGAGGTATAAAGGCTTTAAGTTTTAATGTCCCTCCACTAAGAACATAAAGACGGATTGCTAAAATTTTTTGAGGATATTCAGAACAGTGGGAGTCAACTACATAAGGATTTCATATTTAAGAAAGAACATATTGTTATACCCATGACAATTGATCCAAATGATAAAGTAGTTGTTCCACTTCAAGATGAAAATACAGTTGCATCCTTACAAGATACATATACAGTTCATCCTGAAGTAGATCATGCTAGTGAGGTAGAAACTGAAAATTCTCAACCACAAGTGCCTAGGAGATCAACTAGAGAGAGGAGATCAGTCATTGCAAATGACTATATATAGTTTATCTCCAATAGCATGAGTTTGACATAAGGCTAGAGGATGACCCCGCATCCTTAAATGAGGCCAAACTCAACATTCACTCCAGTAAGTGGTCAAATGCCATGAAAGATGAGTTAAAATCCATAAAGGACAATGATGTTTGGGATTTAGTAGAGTTGCCTGAAGGAAAGAAACCGATTGGTTGTAAATGAGTATTCAAAACCAAGCGGGATTCGAAAGGTAATGTCAAAAGGTATAAGGCACATCTTGTCACAAAGGGATTCACTCAAAGAAAGGGCATTGATTATAAGGAGACTTTCTCCCTAGTTTTCATGAAGCATTCTTTTAAGATTATTATGACACTGGTGGTTCACTTTGACCTGAAGTTATACCAAATGAATGTTAAGATTGCCTTTCTTAATGGTAGCATTGAGAAGGAAATCTGTATGGTGCAACCAGAAAGTTTTTTTAAAGTGAAGGTTTCATAATATTTGGTTTGCAAATAAAGAAATTCATTTATGGTCTAAATCAAGCATCTCGTCAATGGTATTTGAAATTTGATCAAGTAATATCCGATTTTGATTTTAAGGAAAATATAGTTGATTAATGTTTTACCATAAATTTAAAGAGAGTAGATTTATATTTCTTGTGCTATATGTGGATGACATTCTATTAGCAAAGTAACGATATAGATCTTCTACTTGAGATCAAGAGTTTTCTCTCAAATAATTTTGAGATGAAAGATCTTAGAGACGCTTCTTTTGTGATAGGCATCCAGATTCAACGTGACAGGACACGTGGAATATTAGGTTTATCACAAAAGGCCTATATCGATAAGGTGCTAGATAGATATGGCATGAAGAATTGCTCTAAGGAAGATAAGTTAAGTTTACTCTAATGTCCCAAGAACGATCTAAGGAAAGAGCAAATAAAAGACATTCCATATGCATTGGCGGTTGGATGTCTGATATGTGCTTAAGTTTGTACCCATCCAGACATAGCATATACCATTGAGAAACTTGACAGAAACTTGATCAATCATGGGATTGATCTCTGAAAGACTGTCAAGAAGGTAATGCGATATCAATAGAAGACTACATGAAATCTGATCAGTTGCAGCTGATCGGATACACAGATTCAGATTATGCTGTATGTATCGACAATAGGAAGTCCACTTCATTTTACATTTTCCTTATTGTAGGAAGATGGTGGATTTAGTCGAGAGGCCATTATAGCTACACTGTGACAATAAGAGCTATAAAGCTTTACTGCAATAGTGACAAGAGTTCAGTAAAGTCGAAGCATATCGACATCAAGTTTCTTGTCATCAATGATAAAGTTCAGAATCATATTTTGTCTGTTTGATAGTGATGACACTATTCTTAACATTACAAATCCACTCATTAAAGGACTTTCACCTAAAGTATTCTTAGAGCATATTGCTCATATGGGGATGACTAGTCATTATGATATCCTGATTTTGTGGGAGTAGATAATTTTATGTAACAGACATTATTTTTAAGTGCACTTTATGGATATTTGTTGATTCTGATAAATAAATTTATAACTGCTTTTCTTAAAGTTTACTTTTGCGCATTTGAGTTTGTTGAATTAGCAGTTAGACTCGTTGGAGTCATAAGGTTAGACTCGTTGGAGTCATAAGGTTAGACTCGTTGGAGTCATAAAGTGGAAACCAGTTGGAATTGTACCTTATTTGATCAGAGGACATTTTCATGCCACACGTCCACATTTGATCTATGTCGTTAGGGGTTCTGAAACTTGTGATGTGGAAGGTCCTACCTCGATTATACAGAAGGTAACGATCGCCATGTTCGGTGGCAGGACACTTAATGGACCAGATTGTTTTGAAACGTGGTTTGTTGGCGGTTAAAGTTTTGACGTCATAAAGTTATGCATAATATCTATTCAGTATGACTTGCTTGGCCCAAGTGGGAGATTGTTAGACTTATTTTGTTTTATAGTCTAACTTATTTTTGGGCCTACTCAAGTCAATTGGATATTTGCACCCGCCCACTTAACCTATGTTGTTTGACCCAATAAAGAATTGATCAAACCTAAATGGTTTGGGTCTAGACACGTTTTCAATTACACTTAGCCATGAGTGTATTTAAATTTGAATGTGGGACTCATCACACGTGTGGAACTCGTGTTATAAATCAAGGGCCTAGATCTATGATGAGTTGAACTAGGGTTTCTTGATGCTATATATATCATGAGTAGGGTTCCCTCTCCACCAACAAGAATAATCATCTCTCTCTTGGAGGCCTCTCATCTCCTCTAAGAATAAAGAAGAGAACTTGGTGGCTGGAGAGAAGAATCCTCTCCCTCAACCCGACGTCCTCGAGATCGTGCAACCTTCGGCATCCTCTTCGCGATGGAATCAGGTATGCCTAAAACCCTCCTTCCCTTTGATCATGATAAAGAGGCTTACAGTATATGTAGATCTTGTATGGAATAAATTTAGATCTAACACCAAAACTTTTAAAGTGTGAATCCATTTAAAAAAAAATCATTTATGGTAGAAGAAAGGCAGAATGTAAGTACTGTCATCAACTTTTTGATTATAAAGAAGGACATGGTATATGTGTTCTTTATAATCACTATGACAATAAGCATGCTAAAGATCACAGTTTACCACCACGGCAAGCACGAATATTAGCAGATTCAGGCACACCCTCCATTTGGAGATATAAGCCTGAAATAAATAAACACAAGTTAGCTGATTCCATTTTCTTTTACTGAATTAGATGCACTTGTTAATTATCTTAAATCTGTTTTTGCTCTTAATAATAAGAGAATTAGTAGACAAATTATAACAAAATAAATTGAAGATTTATTTGTAAATTGAAAAAAAATATTTTGATGGCTTTTTTTACTAGAGATGCTAGACAAATTTCATTAACTTCTGATATATGAGAAACTCTTAATCTTATTCATTATATATGTGTTACTGCCCACTTTATTGATGAAACTGGGTTTTACAAAAACATATTTTATCATTTATAAGTTTTCTGAGAAACATTCTGCTACAAATGTAGCAAATTCTATTTTTCTCACTGATAGGATTATGGTATTGAAAATAAAATATTTTCTATTTCTTTTGATAATGCTAATGAAAATACTGCTTTAGTAAGATAATTGAAAATAGTATTAGATCCGATTTTAAATAATAAACTTTTTCATGTTAGATGTGATTGTCATATATTAAATTTATGTGTACAAGATAGTCTAAAAATCTCAGAAAATATATTTATAAAATTAAAAAAATATTTTACATATAAAACACGGTGGTCTTAGGAGGCAATCTTTTAAATTTATTGCCGACAATGTGGAATGAAAGAAAAGCTACTCCAAGCGGATGTGAAAACTTGTTGGAATTCATGCTATTATATGATTAAGGATTGCCTTCCTTATAAACGAGCAATTCAATTTTTTACGGTAAATGAATATTCATCTTTTTATATTAGCGATGAAGAGTGAAAATTGTATGAAAATTTTTGTATTTGTTAGAAAATTTTGACACCGCCACAAAAGTATTTTCTGACACATATTATCCTACAGGTAACTTAGTTTTTTATAATCTTAATGAGATTGCTCAAGTATTTGCTGCATATAGAGATGATGACAGTCTTAAAGAGGCTATACATGATATGAAAGAAAATTTTGAAAATATATCTTTTTTAGTTTACTTAGCTATTTATGGATCGAAGAATTAAAATAGATTATTTAAAACTTTTATTATCTAATTTTATTACATGTTTAAATAAGGAACAAGATGTATATAAATTACTTTTAGAAATTAAAGTTCTTCTAGAAGAAATGCACTCATTGTATAGAGATGAGTTATTTTCCCTTCTTCTTTTTCTTCTGAGGTTAGGACATCAACACCACCACAAACTCTTCTACTAGTTTAAATAAAAGATTATCTAATTTTAAAGGTCTACTTTCTTCTAATACTAGAAAGAAACACTCTTCAGGATCAGATTCATTCGATAAACTTAATTTATATTTGAACACAATGCCTGTTAAAAAAAATGAAAGTGATGATGAATCATGGGAAACATTTGATGTTTTGTCATGGTGGAAAGAACAAAAAAAATAATTTCCTATTCTTTCCACCATGATCCAGATATACTAACACCTCTGACCTCTACAATAGCATTTGAGAGCACTTTTTCTGTAGGTGGTAGAGTTTTAATGGCCTAGAGGAGCAGTTTGACATCAAAACACTTGAAGATGGCTGTTTGCTTAAATGACTGATTCGATGTAGAAGACGCACACAAGGAAAAACCATTATATATGAAGATTTTGAACATGACGAGGATGAAGAGCAGAGAACCATCAGAGTAGTTTTTTATGTACATTGTATGAGATGATCAACTTACTATCTGATTCGATATTATTCTGTCAAGCTCAAAATGAAGAGTGACGGTTATGGTCCTCTCCTCTTCCAACTGGGAGATAAATATTGAAAATGATAGTAACTTTTTTGTAATTTATAAATTGAGTTTTCTATATTAATAAAATGATTTATCTTGCAAAAAATGCTGTAATTTGTGTATTTCAATTATAATATTTTTTTAAATTTTTTACAATTTTTTTACCTATTTTTTCAAATTTTCTGTGTAACTTTTAATTTTAAATTTAAAGACAAATACAAAATTCACAAAAAATAATAAAAAAAGTCGAGATGGGTTCAACCCGCCTCAACAAATTCGGATAACGACCCGCCTCGATAAATATCAGTAATAAATCGGGTCAAGAGACCGGACTTGTTTCCCGCTGCTTTGACTCGTCTCATTGGATTCAGTATGAGACGATTGAACCTCTCTTATCACGAATTTGTTGGCCTAACGCGATCAATCAACGCGATTCGCCCTGGTGAGTCCTCCCCCCACAACTACTCTTTTACCAGATTCTCATCTCTTTCTTTTACGCTGCCTCTACCTTTCTTTGTGCGTTTTATCACTGTGTTCTCTCTCAAAACCCCGTCAGCCCTTCTCAATGGAGAGGCTTATCTCTTCACCTTCTCCTTCTTCCTCTTCTCTAACCCCAACCCCAAGGTCCGCTGCCCGCCTCCGCTCCTTTCCCTTCTCCTTCCCCTCTTCTTTCAGGAGACCCTCGCGGCTTCCTCTCCTCCCTCTGAAGCCCATCTCCGCCTCCCTCTTCTCCAAACAAGAGGGCCCGCCGCCGCCGCCGCCTCCTCCTCCTCCTCTTCAGCTTCTTCTCTCAGAGAACAAGAGATCGAAGGATTACCTACGTGCCCAGCTCGCCAAAGCAGTGGATTCGGCCGCTCCCCTCCTCCAAAAGGTGCAATTTTGCTTCTTCTTCTTCTTGAATACCTTTTTCGTAGTTTGCTTGAGTTTAGTTGTTCTTGGTGCTTTCTTGGGATTCTTGTGATTTTAGTGTGGGTTTAGGACATGGGTTTTGATTGCGAACGCTGGATTAGACCAGATGACTGACTTCGGGGCTGGGTTTTTCGTGGGATAAGTTGAAAGATCTAATTTTTGTAGTCATGGGTATTTGTTTTTTGATGCATGAACAATCTAATAATGTGCCAGCAAAGGAATTGTAGGGTCCCTGGAGCATCGTTTTTATAGGAGCATTCTTGTGATAAAGAAGGCTTTCTACAATTTATGGAAGATGTCTATTCTTCCATTAACCGTATGTTTAGTATTGGCCTGAGGGCTGTACTAGTATTTCCACGCTTTTATAAATAACAAGATTCATACCGTTTTAAAAAAAATTGCACCTTTAGTTCGTTTAGATATTGTGAGATATTATGATGTTGATTCGGCTGTGATCCTATTGATCGTCATTTTACTACTGGCTATTTCACTTTTGTTGGAGGCAATTTGGTGACACGATGATATTAAAAACAAAATATTGTTGCTCAATCTAGTGCTGAGGCTGAGTATAGGCCATGACTCATACAACTTGTGAATTGATGTGGATTTAATGTCTTTTTTTTGAAATATGTGTCATCTACAATATGCGAATGATAATGTACTGTGACAATCAAACAACTATGTATATTGCCAATAATCCTGTTTTTCATGAACAAATAAAGCATATTAAAGTCGATTGCCACTTTATCAGAGACATGTTGATGACACATCGGATAGTCACTTCGTTCGTCATACCAAGTTGTCAACTTGAAGATATCTTCACTAAAGCCTTATTTAGAAAGAGTTTTTCAATTTTGTGTAGCAAGCTGGGCATAATTGACATCTATGCTCCAGCTTGAGGGGGAGTATTAGAATAGAAATAGGATTCTTTGTTGTAGTAGAAATATGATTTTTTTTATTTTTTATTTTGGATTCTTCTACTCCAAGTAGGATATTGTATATTTTCCTAGTCCTATTAGGATATGTATTTTTTTATAAATAAATGATCACACTCTAATTGAGAGCATATGGTCTTCTCTTCATCTTCTTCACCTCAACAGTGATATATGATACTTCCCTCGTAAGAGGTTGTAGATTCTAATTCTCCCATTTGTAGTACGAGGAAGATTTTTGAATTAAAATACAAGGGCACACTATTACAACCTCATTATGCATCAGCTTGGATTCACGATCCATAGAGGCCAGTAGAGGTTCATGGAGTCTCGTTGAAATCATTTGTGTATGCGAAATGATGACCAGCCATAATTGTTAATTAATAACTCTTCCATTTAAAAGACTTATTTCTTTCTTTTTCAGAGCTTTCTCCCCATAATGTTGGGTCTTTCTTATGCTCTCTTCTGGTGCCTTTCGCTCTGGTATTTATTCTCCTCCTTCATGGTTTGAACCTATGGGTCTTTCTCCAAAAAGAAGAGAAAACTGTCTTTGAACACTCTGGCACAAATGATCAAAAGATTGGGATGTCAAAGTGAAGAGTCCCTGTGCTTCATTTATATGCCCAAGAGATCACTAATTGTGCACGAGTTCTTTCATTAGTTGGAGCCACACTTAATTCTGTTTGCTTAATGTTTACTACCATTTGTTTGCCTCATGGCTTCCTCTGGATAAACTTGAGTGTAGGCACCCATGGTTCAAACTCCCATGACATTTTTTTTTTCGAATTCAAGGAAATAATTCCTCAATCCTTTCCCTCGAGACTTGAATTCCCTCCAAAATCTCCCTTTTTGACGACGATGATTATTATATTTGCAGTTTTTGTTTCTTCCTTGGAGACTCCACTATTTATCTACAATTTTTTTTCCTCTCATCCATGTCTTTATGTTATCAAAGGTATGCATAGAGTGCCTAAATCAGGTTGTACTTCTTGTTCCACCTCGGTCGGTGCACATATTGATCTTAGAACATTGCTCTGTTGGGTGAAACAGGTAATACAAAGGTTTAAGAATCAAAACTCATTAGTGCTTTGGCAGACCCTTTTTTTGATGGTAGTGTGGAGGATTGGTTCGTTATTGCCATCTCAGTTGTGAAATTAGCAGTGCATATGAGAAGCTCGGAAGGGCAAGAATGGTGCATGATTAATTCATAGAGATGGGGTTGATGCTAACATTGAGGGAGCTGAATTGTGCAATAGTGGGCACATCATTGCGTATGTTAGTGGGGGTGAGGGTAGTGTAGGATAGATTCAGTTGGTTCATGATGATGTGTTGGAATAACAAAGAGCCCGGGGTGATGTGTTAGAATAGCAAAGAGCTCGGGAAAGGGGGTTGTTAAGGAGTCTATGGGTCGGAGGATGGCTGTAGGAAGGGTGAATGAACAGAAGATTATGAACTACATTTGTTGGTATTTGGTGGCCATCTATGGGCAATGGCAAAATTTCAAACTTGTTGGTGGCAGATGTTTTTGCAGAGAGCCTCTAGAGCTCGTAGAAGTTGTTCATGATTTTTAAGTTCCTAGCAGATCACTTTGAGAGGATTAATGGTTTGGTCTTATTAGACTCTTAGGGCTTCCCAATGTAGCTTGCTGGAGGCAACTACTCTTTGAATTGTCTGATCTAAGCTAGTTTCACCCCAGTGGATCTTTTATAAACCTTATGGGGGAGGCTTTGGTCTAATGGGTAGAGAACACTTTACACCCCCTCTTCCATTTCACTTTCCTTTTGTTTCCCCCTTCCTCTCTCCCTTTTCCTTTCTTTATTTGTGTGTTCTGTTTTGTTTTTTTCCCCTTGGGTGGAAGGTGGTGTTGAAGCTGGTTGGATGCCCCCGCTCCCAGGAAGTCTGAAACTATCATTCTGATGCATCTGGGATAACAGTGTAGCATTAAATTCCTCCAAAAAGTATTTCTGACTAGCTATGTGTGTCAAGAAAACTAAAATCAAAGATCCATCGTACATTAGTGCGTGGATTCATTTCTGGTTGGGGGGAGAAATTTGAGTTTTATTTACAGTGAATTTCTTGATTTAAAATTTAAGTTGAGTATACCCATACGTCCCGATACCTTGTCTTTGTGATGATCTGCTAACTTAATTTGAAGCAAGATGCTTTTAGTACTCTAATTTATAGATCATTATCCCCTTGATATTGCAAGATATTGGCTTGGAATATCCTGTCTTGTAATATGAATCGGCTTGCATTGCCCATAATGATTTATGGATATGCTTTCAATCTTCCGCATTAGCAACACATGGTAGTAAATAAATTAGAATCTATCCTTATGTTGAAGGTTAAGTATCTATCTTTTAAACCTGACATTTATCCAATAAAGGAGTTTTTGACGTAAAATAGCATTCATTCTTCTGGGAACACTCGAGTTCCGTGTGCTCATGTGCCAACTAAGTCAGTGAAATACTCTCTCTCTCTCTCTCTGCTTGAAAAGGTTCATGAGCTAACTGTACTTCTTATCAATGATTGTGTCTAGAACCTGTGGTATAAACAAAGTGATCTTCTGTGAATTTCCATGGAGAAGGTTTCCCAGTTAAAATTTTGCATCCTTGAACATATGTTAGGAAATTGCATTAGAGAAGCAGCCGTTCATTTTGCGCCTACTTGATGCATGGGTAAAAAGTATTCAAAATACATGTTTTTTATTTTTTTAGTTACTTGAAATAATGTAGATCAACTTCAACGGAATGGATCTTGCATTCGAATGTCGTAGGGTTGTATTTGAGTGGATATGACTCAGTCTCGAATCCTTCCGGAATGACACAAGTCTTTCTCTTTACACACACTTGGCTCCTTCGGGAAGGATTTGGAGCCGAATCCTTTCCATCCAAATTTGATTTTAGGAAATTCAAATGGAAGATCCACTCCGTAGAAGTTGATCTATGTCATTTAAAGAGGGTAAAAATAGAAATTTAATTATTTTAGAGTTTGTTTGCTCATGAATCTATTGGTATAAAATGGACGGTAAAAACTAGCATGTTGTACACACACATGGCTCCTTCGGGAAGGATTTGGAGTCGAATTCTTCCCATCCAAATTCAATGTTCGGAAATTCAAACGGAAGATCCACTCTGTTGAAGTTGATCTATGTCATTTAAAGAGGGTAAAAATAGAAAATTAATTATTTTAAAGTTTGTTTGCTCATGAATTCATAGGCATAAAATGGACAGTAGAAACTAGCATGTTGTTTATATATATGATTTTTGACATATAAATTCTCAATCCAACCATTTGAGCATGATCTACACACTTAAAACTCTTACTCATCAATTTTGTTAGATTCTAAATATTTTACACTGTTAACCTAAGCAACTTGCTATACAGATCGTTCATTTTGTACCCGCTTGATCCATAAACAAAAGAACTTGAAATCACTTGATTTTTAGTTTATAAACCCTCTAATTGATGTAGATCAACTTGAACGGGATGGATCTTAAATTTGGTTTCATTAACATCGGATTTGGATGGGATGGAGCTTCAAATCCTTCTCGAAGGAGCCTCAAATCCTTCTCGAAGGAGCCAATTATACACACATACATATGTACACACACATATAGATCAGTGTTCTAAAAAACCCGTTTTATAACTCGTTATATAACCTAACGCCGACCAATCGTTACGTAATAGGGCTAAAAAACAGAATGTTTTATAACTACAGTTATTTTGCCCATAACGTTCGTTACATTACGTTATTAACGTAACGCACCATAACTTACGTTAGGTGCAAGTCGACTTTTTATTAAAAAAACCCAAATTCGCTCGGTCAGGCCAAAAAAATCCCCCCAAAAAATTCTCTCTGCAACTTCGTCGGCGGTGCCGAGAAGAAGAAGAAAGAAGAAGAATAACACCTACCTTTGGTGGTTCTCGCCGGCGTCTTCAAGCGGTGGTTCTCTGTCGTGGTTCTCGCAGGCATCATTTCCAAGCACATGTAAACTCTCTCTCCCTCTGACATCTCTCCCCCTCCCGATCTCTCTCTACTCTATCCCAAGAAAGAGCAGAGAAAGATCTGGAAAGAGAGCAGAGAGAGATCAGAGGGAGAGAGAGCAGAGAGAGTGAAATATTTAGGGGAAGAGGGCAGATAGATAATTGCTAAAAATATTGGCTGAGATAATATTATCAAAAGATAATTGCTAAAAATTATCATGCTTGTTATCATATTTGTTATAATTCTATTATCATGCTTGTCATAGTTTGTTATGTTTGCGAACTTATATGAAATTTGTTATGTTTGTGAACTTATTATAACTTGTGCATGTGAGAAATTATTGTGATCTTACTAAAAGTTGTTGAGCCTCACTAAATGTGTTATATATTATTTTGATATTTTTTTAGATTTTTTAAAATTATTTTTCTATTTATAACAATTCTTAAATATAATATATATTTATTTTTATTAAATAAATATTAAATCGTGTAACCTACGTTATGCGTTACGCTATAACCTATATTAACATAACAAAAGAAAAACATTATCGTTACGTTATCGTTATTTTAAACATTGATATATATACATTGACACACACACACACACATGTATATCTATATATCCACACACACACACACATGTATATACATATATATACATGCGACAAGCGGGCGCCGGTTCGAATCCCGCTTTCAACGACATATTGAGGATTAGTCTGGAGGGCTGGTTGACTACCAACTTTCTTTAGGATGAGGGTGAGGCGCCTCTGGGATACCCCGGAAATTTACCTCACACACACATTTGTGTATTCTCACAGGGTTTATAGAGGAAAGATCTGCCTGCATTGAGCAGAAAATTCCTGTTGTTTGAGGTGCTGCAAGGTAAAAGTCTCTATTTGAAGTGTCAAAGGCTTTGGTAAAAGAAAACTTTGAAAAATGGAGACGGAACTTACGAATGAGCGAAAAAATACAAGGAAACCTGTCATCAGTACGGTGACCAGTACTAAGGTTGGTATGGGGAATCTGAAATGATGCAAGTGGTTTAAACCTGTTGGGCACTGTCCTCAGAGCTGATCATACTACTAGTTGCAAAGGGATGAAAGATCTATCAAAACTGGTGCATCAGAACACTTCTTTATAGTTGAATTGATTTACTTCTCTGTTTTGGCTGTCTATGCCATGACCTTCTGTGATGTGTAGTTTATGTTTGACTAAAGTTTTCTGATGCATGCAATAGTCACATTATCATTATCATCATCAGCTAATGCCTTTTCCCATCAAAAATTGGATCGGGTATGGAGCATGACCCAGAGTTGAGAGAACTCTAGAAAAGAATTGATCAAGTTCTTATGACTGGTGGTTAGCTTGATACCAACTCCCATGAGTTGGTGCCATCATGCTGGGCAAATTTGCGAGTAGGGATACCTACCTATTTCGATAATGCAATTCAAGCTCATACAAACAAGTACTAATCTGAATAATATGTCATGCAAGTAGCAAGTTTCATTATGTTTATTGGCTTTTGTTAAAACAATCTCCTTAGTTATCCAAAGTTTAATGAAAACTGACAAGTCATGCCACTTTGTGATCCTCCTAATTGGAGTTACCACTTTAACCCACTGAGTGTGCTGTTATTACCATTTAATGTTCTTTATATGAAGTATGTTGCTCTTATATATTTCAAAGTTGCACAGGACACATTAGCATAGCCTGCACCAGGTTTGATGTCGATACATGCACAAAATTTTCACCTATTATCTTCACTTTTCATGTTGCAAATTTTATTCTATTATTCTGCTAAATACAGAATTTTCAGGTTGCTACTTCTGCTATAGTTGTTCTCCTATCAGCACTGATTGTGGTAATAATCCAGCCGATTTTAGTACAACCACCATATGCAACAGCCGTTCAATCTGCTGCTGGGACTGGTGGAAGACTCATTAGATCTGAGTTATTAAGTAGTGCCTGGACTGGTTTCTTTGCTGGTTGCCTACACACATTGTCAGGCCCGGATCATCTTGCTGCTTTGGCTCCTTTATCAATTGGACGGACAAGGGTAGAGAGTGCTGTTGTTGGGGCCCTTTGGGGATGTGGCCATGATGCAGGCCAATTGATTTTTGGACTGCTATTTTTGCTCCTCAAGGATCGCCTGCACATTGAAGTCATTAGAACATGGGGGACAAGGGTTGTTGGCTTAACTCTGCTTGTTATTGGGGCCATGGGAATCAGAGAAGCTTCAGAGGTTCCCATCCCTTGTGTTGCTCTAGAGAATGGGGAGTGTGATGTGAGCATCAATGAGCCCCTAGACCCTGCTCCAAGTGGAAAGAAAAAAATTGGATTTGCGACTTTTGCCACTGGCATTGTGCATGGCCTACAGCCAGATGCACTTATGATGGTCTTGCCAGCGCTTGCTCTCCCGTCACGCTTAGCTGGTGCTGCTTTCCTAGGTATGTTTCTTGTTGGGACTGTGCTTGCAATGGGGAGTTATACAGTTTTTATAGGTTCATGTAGCCAAGCATTGAGAGAAAGGGTTCCTAGGATTACGGAAAAGCTGACTTGGGCTGCTTCTATTTTAGCAATATCTATGGGTGTGGCCATTCTCATTAGCCAGTTCTTTGGTTTTAGTCTGTATTGATTTCACATTTGATTGACATTCTTTTTGCATCCTGTAAGATTCAGAAAATTCTCGTCAAAGAGTTCTTAGGGATCTAAGTACGATAGAAATTATTCCCATATCCCTTGCGCTTTACTTCTTAGTAGCCTTGTCCCTTTCACGCAGCACAATAATTATGCTCAAGTCATTTCTGCATTAGCTGCCTTTGTTATCTGTCTAGTGTTTAGTATTGTATATGAACGTGGAATCTAACTGCAACAAGATGAAGTGCAAGTCTCCATCTTAAATTCATAAGTAGATTGTGGAACGACTTGCTTACTGTGCTTGAAACTTATTATATTTTATTTTATCTGTTAGTTTGGTTGAAAGTTTCCTTTTTAATAATCATGTGTTTCATGATTTTCATATTTAGTAACCACATATATTTCATGCATTTTGACTGATCTATTTGGAATGATCTTCTGGTGCCTGTGAGCAGCCGAAGGAAAAAACACTTTTCCATTTAATTTAGGAATTGTTTGGGGGGTTGGGTTTTAATTGGACAATGGGGCTGAGGAAAAGAGGGGACCCACTTCTTGAAAATATGCTTTAACGCAGAAATGGAGAGGCGGGACAACGTTTACACTTTTCTCCATATGTTACAAATTAAATTGCCCAAGTATGTTTTGAAACCACAGGAGCAGAAAGCTCTTGCACTTTCCATTTGTTGTGTGTGTGTGTGTGTGTGTGTGTGGACAGGTGAGCAATTGTTTGGGAACCTAGAGTAGAAGATTCAATGAGAGTGTAAATATATAATCACATAGGTGGGAAATTGTTGAGAGCCAAGAAAGCTGAGCATAGTATTCCATGTACTCTATGCTTTGCCAACCAAGGACAGACTGCTGATTTGCATCAATAAACTTTTTGATTATGAAACCGGGACATGAAGGTAAAAGAAGTCCATTAAACTAGCACTAAGAAGTGGTGCTAAAGTTTGTTCATTTAGTTGAAGTACGTGCCATACTTCTGTTGCAATTGTGCCATCAAAATCTGACAGGCTCTCTCTGTAGGGTGATAGCTATCACAAACTAAGTACTTGGACACATCATCACATATTGATGCAGTGTAGCTATTGCAAGTTAGCGTGACCGCAGAGGTTCCTGTGCCACAACCACCCTTTGTAGACTCCTCGAAATCTTGGAATTGAAGAGTTATGAATTAGATTGCTAACAAATAAATTGGAAGTTGACTTAATGGTGACATGAGTTGTTTTAGAGTTGGTTATAGGCAAAGGGCCTCGAGATCATATCAAGCAGAGGTGTGTAGATATCAACATAGACTATCCTTGATCCTGGTAATGTGTTGTTAAGCCTTAGAAGCTCCAAGGATAGTTCTGTATTAAGCATCATTGCAGTTCGTTGTAAAGAGGCACGCAGTCCCTTGCTATACCTCCTGCAAGGGTTCTTTGTGATGGTACACATCCTACAGGAGGAGCTCTGAGAGCACCAATTTTTCACGCGCCTTCTTTGTAGAGCTCCTGTGCAAATAAGGATTCTTTGTTGAGCTCCTGTGCAAATAAGAAAGGACATGATACATAAAATTTCCTGGTATAATATGAAACTGCAGCTGTGAAATGTGCCTAATATTCCATGCATATACTGACTTTGTAGGTTACCACATGGATTACTGGCAAATCCTTTTCTGAAGTCCAAAAGTACGAGAAATTTAAATATCAGCCCATATTTTATGAACATAAATCATAACTGCATGTATAAATCTACCTGGAAAAAGCTTGAAGCTGATTGAACCACAAAGTTGATGTAGGATGGAAGAACATATTCTAGTCTCCGAAATGGTGCGGAAAAGTATGTGTTTGCTAAGTCATCGGTTCCCATAACTACGAGATATATACTCTTAGCTATGATGTGGGCTGCTCGTTCTTCTCCCGCAATGGCCTTTAGCTTCTCCCTGTACTCTTTGAATAGATTTAACTGATCGGTCATATTTAAAACAGACTGCAGTAACATATATTCCAAGTTAGGAGTTATCTGGGAGCTCAAATATTTTACAAGATGTAGTCTAGGGAGAGTTAGGAATTTACCACCAAGAAAGCAGTCTGGGGATCATATCTGCAGCCACCAGAGTCAAAGCTTACACCGGTGAGGAGGTCCTGGGCATCGAGTTCTGTACCAAGATATGCTGGGAGCTACTCCTTTGTTCCCAGTTAAGAAGCTGGAATGTTACTATATTGTGTCAGTAAAATCCCAAAATCCTATTATATGCCCTTCATCAAACTCAACAAATATATTTTTGGTTCCTCTTATGCTGAAACTTTTTCATATCTCGGTTTGATAGCCCACTGATTATCTTTCAAGGCGAATTCTAGTTTCTACTCTTAAGATGTTATGTACAGAGTGAGATAACCTATTATGGTTATGAATGAATCTTTATCTACCATTGTCTGTCAACTACTGTGGTTTCCTTTACGAGATTATGACAATAAATAGAATGAGTTTTTCTCCCTTCCGGACAATTCAAATGACAACTTTTAATTTTTAGTGAGGCCACAAATGATGGCCATCATGTTATCGATATGGTTGCAATTTATTTGTCTGGTCAGGAATAGATGTTAGTAAGCTTCCTTTAGTACAAGGGTTATCTCAGATGAAGAATAGGGCGATGGAAGCTTTGGCAAAAGCATGACCTGAAATTGTTTAGAATGCCATAGGTTGCTAAGGCTTCAGTATTACTTTTGTTTGGGTGGGTAGGGTTCCTTTTAATTTGTTTGCTCCGATTAATGTGAAATTTAAATATCTTATCGGTTATTGAGATGTCTACTGGAGATCATGAAGAGAGGATTCACGGGTAAAGATAGTTCCTGAGTCTCTTCTTACATCTCCAGTTGTTGGGTTCCTTGTGCAACATAAAAAATTAAAACCTAAGGGAGGCTTTGCCACTCTTTCGTAGCTTCACTGAGGAGACCAAATTCATGTAACTTACAGGCAGAGATGCTGATGATGTGGCGAGGCTTATATTATTCTTTAAGCTGTGTCTTAGATTGTGCCAAGAGTTTAGAGTTGGGTTGTAATCGTGGACTTGAATATCGAACCTTAGATTTTAAAGGATTTTTAGCATATATAGCCTTATAGTTTTAAGGGATTACATATTTTGTTTTGCCTTTTAAGGAGTTATATATTTTCCTATATAACTGTGCTTTTGTGTTATTTTGCTGTTATACCCTTTCATCAGCCCACAATGGATGGAAACTGTATTAGTGACAAACTTCAGCGAATTAAACATCACCCCACTTTCTTTTTGCAATTTGTGAAACAAATTAGTCTTTTAGTTTATCCATCTTAGCACCATATGAACGTGCATATACCTATATCCTTATATTAAAATGCGCATATGCTGGTTGTGTCTGCATGTTGACATGACACTGAGATCGACTAATTGAAGATATTGTTATCCTGTGAATTATAAAGATTAAGTTAAATATTGTTTAATTTGCTAAAACTCATTGCTACTTCGATTTCCATTAATAAGTATCTGGCTGAAGAAAAGGTCTATTTTCAAAAGATTATAAACATACAAGGATCTACAGGTAAATATGTAAGCAATGAAAAAAACAATAGTTTCTCAACAACATTTATGTACATATGCTTATTTTTAACTACAACCTGAACCTAACTTGAAATTCAGCCAAGTTTTGCTGAAACAAGTTGTGCCCCTGGTAGAGCATTGCTTGGGATTTCCTTAATATAGATTGGACTAGTCCGTCAAATGCATGTTCAAAACTAGATGATAAATAAGGATGCACTTTGAATCAAACAATCCAGATCAAAATTCCACTATTACATAGGTACATCCAAATCTTGTATGTATAAACAAAGGATCTTTCTAATGATTCAAATTTCACAAGGCCAAGCAAAACTGATGAGATTCCATTATTATAGGAGTTATCCACATGTAATAGATCATGCTACCATTCTCATCATTCAATCATCAATTGTATGCACTGATGGGAAGAAGTGCAAGTTTTTCAACCTAAAATTTGGCTAGATTGATTTTGAACCTCATAGTGTTAGTTTTCCAGCCTTATTCAACAGATTTTTAACGCTGATCTTGCCACAACAAACATATTAAGGCCTAGTTTGGCAACAGAGTTTCTGAAACTTGGGTTTGGTTCAAGTTAAAATGAAACTGAGGTTTGTAACCATACAAATCCCAGTTTCAGAGACTCCGCTCAGCCTAAATCCCAATTTCATGAGGTTTGGAGGCTGCCAAGCCCACTTTTCCAAACTTCATTTTGGTTCCGAAACAAGGCCTAGTTTTGAGTAATCTTGTTTTGAGCTCCAAACTCTCCCAAAGCTCAGTTTGGAAAGCTAAACCCTTGTTCTCAAACGAGGCCTAAACCTCTCCAGTTGATCCAAACCGGCGAATTCTTCAATTGGATAGATATGATTGAGAGTAGGTAGAGCATCCTCATCGTCTATATAGGAGGGAATTTGGAGGACGTTTAGCATTAAGTACCTTTTCCTAGGAAACTGAAGGGAAGTCGTTGCTTGAGGTTTCTCGTTTAGTAATGACATTTGTGAACAGTTCGCGGATCCTTACATCTTAGCATTCAATTGTTCCTCTTATCGCAGGAACTAATTTGGAAGGATACCTATATCAAAATAGCTTGAAAAATTTTCATGTTAGCATGTGAGATCTTCATCTGAGCTTTTCCTAAGTAGAATATTTCAGCTAATGTTTTTTCGCTTTCCTGTACGCAAGCATTACCTGCATCTCTTTTGTACTTTTTAGTGCAAAAAGCAATTCTGTTGCATGTTGATTGGCATGAGATGTGTGGACAAGGATCTTGATGTCCAGTATGGTAGACTTCATATTGCTTGCTCTTTAGATACGATAAACATTTGGTAAAAAAAGCATTTCATCTACCATGAACTGGGTTTTGATTTCGAAAGAGAATTAGAATTCAGGCCAATGTCTTTGCGTGAAAGAGTTATGTGTTTACCAAAGGGGTCCGAGGGGACTTTCCCGTTAACCTTCCGGGTGGCTGTATGGCCGGCAAAATCCTTCCCATATGGTGGGAAGTTGCACTTGATCATTGTCTCAATTGCATTGTTGTTGCCTGGGTCCACGATCGAGTCCCCAAGCACTATGGGCACCGGCACCTTAGGAGCTGTCTTGTTTGCAGCTAGAGTTAGGGTTTGAGGATCTGAAGGAGAAGCATGAGGAGAGAGAGGACAGATGATGGAACTCCCACCAACTTCTTGCTACCCATTTTGGTGTAGTTTCTTCACTCCCCTCTACGTACTTCTTCTGTGCTATCTATTCAAAATGACCACCTAAAGAGATGAGTCAGATGTTCAGAAATCGCAAACCGGCTCTAATTTTCTTGAAAGACGGGGAAATGGAAACTTGTTAACCTTGATTTCCTCTAAAACTTATCTAGCCAGTAGCTGTTTGATTTGGGAAAACATCTAATGTTTTTGATATAATCTTAGTTGGCCAAGGAAAGTTCTCCGTTGGACCACAGATTATATATGAGTATGATTAATGAATAACCTTGATTTCCTTATTTACGGTATACGAATCTGATGTATCTCAAAAATATTGGCACAAGTTTACTTGCTATACAATTGGTTTAATGTGATTAAAGTTAGTAGATGGTGATAAAAAGAGCAAATAACAGTGGCTAGGACGTAGCCCAAGCCATTGCTATCATCTCTCTCATTTGGAACTGGATTTTGGATTCCAGTTCCTTTTTGCTGGTGCTATTATTAGCAGGCACGGTGCTTTCTTTAACGTTGTACTCAATATCTGACCTTGTGTTTGCAAAAATGGGGCATGATTCTTTAGCATGCTGCATGGAGCAGAGGGAAATCTGCAGCAGAATTTTTCTGTTCACTGGCAATGGAATGAGCTATGAGTTGTTGAGAGGTAGTAAACCTTGAAAATTGATAAAAGTCTTTATATTCATTTGTTGAAGCAAGCACACAGCTTAACTTTGAATATATCCACATGTGTTATTGTGTGCAAGTCTGCTTCCTCCTCTCTTAGTTTAATTAACCTCCATCCAAATGGTAACTTTGTTTAATTGGAAAGGGAGTGAAGTCAATGGGAGTCCACTTTCACATTCTTTGGATGTTGGCAAGGATTAAACTTGTAATCTCATCCTAAGATAGCAGGTACGCATATTGTATCTTGTAAAATTAGTAATTCACTCAAGTCTGGTTTTCTCACCTAACTGACCAAACTGTCTTGAGCCCAACAGAAATATGGCCCTCGAGACTATTTGAAGGGTGCATGTTGCATTTGAGGGACAATTAGTTTGATTTTATTGTTATGGAGGAAAAAGTAGTAGGTGATGGGGGTGTCAAACGAAGGAGCAGCTCGCGAACAATTCGGGTTCTGCTCGATATTTAGTTTGTTTATGACTCGCACTCGAGCTAAAAAAAATCGAGCTCGAATTTATAAACTAGCCGAACTGGAATTAGGCTTGCTCGCTCGAGTTTGGTTATATCTACGTACATCAGATATTCATATCATAAAAGAGTTTTGAGAATATGAAAGTATGTGAGTTGTTCTAGTGTGCATGTACCAATCACAAATATGACCATGAACGCATGTACTTGTGTCAATAACAGACATGATGATAAATATGTTTTAATTATGAGACTCGAAGATGTGTTTATTCTCAATTTATTTTAATAAAATGTTTTTTTCAATTATATTTGAATTTATCTTGTCATTTTTTTAACAGAAAGCTCATAGTGAAGCAACTAGCGTGATTTTGATTTTTTTTTTTTTTTTTGACTTTCGAGCTTTCACGAGCCAAACTCGAATGTTCAAAATCCAATTCGAGCCGAATTCGAGTACCCACTAAAGTTTGAAATGTAAACGATCCGCACTCGAGCTGGCTCGAAATTAATCAAGCCCAGCTTGCTCTAGTTCTGCTCGTTTGCACCCCTAGTGGTCATTTATGTGTTCCAGTTTTCAAGAGGTGTACTTGCTTTTGAGAGCTTGAGGGTTGTTTAGAGTACAGAATAGGATTATATGGAAGAAACTTGTGGAAATTTTCCCAGAAGAAGAAGTTTAATACCAAACATAAGTTGAAAAGCTGTTCACAGAATGAGCATTCCCAGTTTGTGGATCTGTGTATTTGAGAATGGAATGCGGCATGGTTTATAGAAATAGCCAGCATTGAATAACTAACAAAGTTAGCAGTAGAAATATGACGAACCTTATTTTCTTTTGCTCAAAAGAAGGGAAAAAGAAAGTACATTAAAAAAAAAAACTTCTGAATTTATCCAAGGGTAAAAAAAAAACCTGTGGCATAATTTTCTCAATAGTTTGTCTTGCACTCAACTAGTGGGGCAAAGTGTTACTAACCAGTTAGGTTGTATAGAAAGGATGCAGATTAAAGTCGATGTTTGGGCTTGGATGGTGGATTTTTGCCCCCCGTGATAAATCAGCAGCTGTGATGACTTTTCATAATGTTTCTCTGTTTACTTAGAGAGAGAGAGAGGTATTTTATGCTTGTAAATGGTTGTCGTCGTATGATGAGAACATGAAACATGAGGTGTTTTTCTTTCACAGTAACTTCGAACATCCTGCAATATAACCAAGAACAAGCCCTCAACCAAAAGCCGAACACATACCACATCAATCATCTTTCTTCACCTCACAAGGCTCAGTAGCTGCGGTGTCGGTAAACAATCATGTACATGGAGTTGGCGGCCGTATTACTGGAGAGGAGAAGCTGGTGAATCAGTTGCAGGCTATAATGTAGGATATGAACGGGACGTGATTCCTAGTAGTAGGAAGCTGATATCCTATGGCCATGGACTCATTCTGACTTAAACGATGGGTTGGACTTTGCCAATTTCGAAATCTGACACTTAGGAAAGGAGGGACTAGGGCACACTTTTCACATACACGGAGAAACGATGACGATAGCAATGCCCTTTGCCTCCGCGGTTGGAGAGCATTCACTACGGGACCAACATGGTGGTCGGCCTGGTGGCTGTCAACTGTTTGATCTTCACTTGCCCACATTCAATAGATTGCTCGTCTGGATTTGCTAAAAGTAAATAACTCGAAACTAACAGAGGTGAGCAATTTTTTTTTTCCCCCTCTTTCTATTTCTTTAACTTTTTTTTATAATATCAGGAATGTCTGTTGAAAGAAAGAGGATTGATTGCTATTTTGAATTTCATATCTCAAATAAAACCCCAACAATACACTGTGCCCAAGTTACTTCACCAAAATGATATTGTTCTTGCCATAGAAATATTGTAGAAGATTCTTAGCATCAGAAGGATGCCCCAAGCTCTGCCATTTTAATTTTCAACGCCAGAACCAGCCATATTTCTGAACAAGTTTGTCTATCAGAATCTTGTATGCTCTCTCTGTAGGGTGATAGCTATCCCAGAACATATACTTGTTCACATCTTCACATATGGACGTCGTCAAGCTGTTACAAGTGAGTGTCACCTCGAAGGTCCCTGTCCCACAACAGCCCTTTGCGAACTCCTCGAACCCTGGGAACGAAACAAACGAAAGACTGAAGTAAAATTTGTCGATGACATAACCAACGTAGATTGTATTTGAGCGGATTACCGTAGACAGAAGGGTGTAAGATGAGATTGAGCATAGGCGTGTAGATATCCATGTAGAGAATGTTCGATCCTGGCAGTGTGTTGTTGAGCCTTAGAAGCTCTAGTGATAGCTCTGTGTTGAACATCATGGCAGCTTGGTTATATAGAGGGGCACATTCTCTTTCGATTCCTCCTGCAAGAGTTCTTTGTGATGGCAAGCACCCTATGGGAGGTACCCCTAGGACTCCAATCTTTCGTGCTCCCAACTCGTAAAGCTCCTACGAATTTACATTTAGAGTGAAAATTTTGCATAAATTTTTATGTATATTATGAAACTGCAGAAAATATGTGATATACCTGGAAAAAGCTCGACGCTGATTGAACAACAAAGTTGATGTAGGAAAGAAGATCATACTCTGCCTTTCGAAATGGCGTGGTGAAGTAAGTGTTTGCCAAATCATCAGTCCCTGTAACAATGCAGTATATACTCTCAGAGATGATATAGGCTGCTCTTTCCTCGCCTGCAATGGCCTTCAGCTTCTCCTTGTACTCTTTGAATAGATTCAACTGATCATCCATTGTAAGAGCTGACTGTAGAAATGAACATCAACCTCAATGAGTCACTGAATGTTCTCAGTAGTCTTAAGATCTTGGGTATCTGAAGAGTGTAGGTGGTACCACTAGCTGGGAAGTGAGAGAATCGAATCCGTTGCCACCAGAAGCGAAGCTGACACCGGTGAGGAGGTCTTCGGCACTCAGTTCTGTCCCGAGATAGGCTGGTATGTACTCCTTTATTCTCAACTGAGAAGCTGAAAAATTCTCACTGAACTGTCAGTAAAATCCCCATTTCTCCTCAATCTATTGTGATAACAGATTTCATATATTGTGGAGTGTATGCATTTCAAACTTTGTTTATGGTGATGAAGTTTGTTGTAGCCTTCTAAGTGCTTAAAATGTGGAAGTTTAATACAATGTTTGATTGGTCAGTGAGGCCTAGTTCACTGGTAAATAAGTGAGAATGGGTTGTGATACAGTTTACAATACCTAAGAAGTCCGAGGGGATCTTCCCATTGCTAAACCTCCCGGTTGCTTCATGGCCAGCGAAGTCCTTGCCGTAGGGTGGGAAGTTGCACCTGCCCATGGTAACAAGCACATTGTTGTTCCCTGGATCGACGATTGAGTCTCCGAACACTATGAAGGCCGGCGTTGTCTTAGGAGCCGTATTGTTAAGAGCTTGTGTTAATGCTTGAAGGATCTGTAACACGAACAGGAGGTATGAGAGTGCTGATGATGGAGCTCTCATGAATAACTTGCTCACCATTTTGTCTATGTGGGGTGAAGTGAATGCTGAATTCTCAACATTCTTCTTGTTTCATTTATACTGGGACAAGATTAACATAGGAGCTTAGGTTCTCTGGAAAATTTAGCCAATCTTTCCTTTTCTTTTCTTAAAAGAGGGGGAAGTTGTAACTTGCTTAATTAGCTTAACGCTCTCTACAAGTTGTTTACTTACTAGCTCTTTAATATCAGAATATTAAAGTATAAAAGAATTCTGAAGGTTGTAAACAGCTGTAGCTTTAGAAAAGGAGTAATGGTGGTTAGATGATGTGAATGTTGGGGAATCCCACTCAGCAGAGAAGACGGCCCGCCAGAGAACAGTCACCAAATAACACGAACAATTAAACAAAAAAAAGAAAGAGAGAACACACGATTTAACGAGGTTTGGCAATTTGCCTATGTCCTTGAGGCAAGGAGAGAGAGTTCTTATTGAATCAATCAATTACAGGTTTCGGGATACTCAGGGATACAAATATTGGAGACACTATCCCTCCTTATATAGCCAAAGAAACTACGAAGAAAAGAAAATCAAATACACCTAATTCAGGCAAAAACGAATTCAGAATCAGATTTGAAAACAAGCCGCGCAATAGTATTAGTCGACTATAAGTTGACTAATAACTTCTATTAGTTGACTAATACATGTATTAGTCGACTAGTTTGTAGAAACAGATTTGCTAACTTTCTGTATTCAATCATTAGTCGATTAGGCCATGCCTTAGTCGACTAGTGTTGGTTCCTCCTGTGCAATCCAACTTCAATACGGCTGACACACTCTCGTATTCGACACCATTAATTGTATCGATTTTTGGCTAATCTTCAACAGAGTTTAAAAACTCTTTCAACATGATTTTTACCCTCTCTTCCCACAATTCTCCACCTCAGAGAAGATTTCTCAAATCCGAACCGAACACAACATAGCACCATGTCGACTCCAATTGGTTGCACCATTGTGGTTGCCTATGTACCCATGCTCAATGGGATCAAGCCACACGTAGCTCATCCAAATGAGCTCCATCGAGCTCAAGCAACTGTGACTAAATCTTCAAAAGCGAACCGAACTGGCTGAGTCATATGAACCTCCTTACCAATACCGTCATGGAGAACAACGACCTTTAATTTGAGCTTGTTACGCTCACCAACTTGAGACTCATGCTTCTTCACCCACTTTTGTGAATTTCTCTTGGTTCCAATAGCTGCAAATAATTTGACATTCTCATCATTGTCTTCAACCTATTCAACATCAAAACTGGTTATATGATCTCCACCCGGTGTCACATCCGGTGAAGTCCTTACTGATATCGAACCAACTGGAGGTGGTGGAGTAGCATCAACCTCCACCGCTGCGATACATCCTTGATCCTCAATTTCTCCACCTGCTGAGAGATGGTAGACTTCAACAATGAAGTCTCATCAAACGTGACATGCTTACTCAATACAATCTTCTTGTTTTCGGGGTCGCATAACTTGTAACATTTTATATTTCTTTTGACACTAAAAAATACAAACTTCTTTACTCGCGAATTTACCTTGCCATCTTTGGCACTAAAGTAGGCTGGAGTTTCAAATACCTGTAGCAAATCATAATTCTGAGTAACTCCATCTGACCAAATATCCAACGGAGTTTTGCCTCCTATCGCAATCGATGATAGTCCATTTATAAAATGGCTAGCATATACAATCATCTCAGCCCAAAATAATTTGTCTAATTGTGCATTAGACAATAAACACCGAATCTTTTCTAGTAAGGAGCGATTAATTTTCTTAGCCAACCCATATATTTCATTTGTGAAGAGAGCACCAATACCAATATTCTCGCTAAATTGTAGGAATTGGTTCTTGTATTTTCAACATTACCAATTTGGAGCTCCTTAATCTTCCTACTAGTCTGTTTCTCCATCATATCCTTTCACTTCACTAGCATACTTAGGACTTCAAATCTTTATCTAATGGGATATATCCAACAATGTCTAGATAAATTATCAATAAAAGAGACAAAGTACAGTTGACTTCCAAGCGATGCAGGCTTAGCGGGTCCCTAAATACTAACGTGAACACAATCAAAAAGACCTTCCGAGCGGTAAGTAGAGGTGCCAAATTTCACCTTCGTCTTCTTGTCCAAACACTATGTCCACCCAATTTCATGTTGTAGGTAGATGCACCTTCCAATGATTCCTTCTTTGCTAGAGCTTGTAAAGACTTTGCTCCTGTATGTCTGAGCCTTATATGTCAAACCTGTGTACAAACATCACCTGAAGAAATAGAAATTACCACTCGCCCTGTAACCGTACTACCTATCAAGTAGTATAGGTTATTGCATCGGACGCCCTTCAACACCACTATCGAGCCTCTAGTCATCTTGAGAACACCATCTCTAACAGATACTCCATGACCCAATTCTTCTAAAGCACCAATCGAGATAAGATTCCTTTTCAATTGAGGTATATACCTTACTTCTT
Source organism: Agave tequilana (assembly GCA_038442645.1). Taxonomy (NCBI): domain Eukaryota; kingdom Viridiplantae; phylum Streptophyta; class Magnoliopsida; order Asparagales; family Asparagaceae; genus Agave; species Agave tequilana. The sequence goes on along the minus strand of JAVJIF010014610.1, from coordinate 57,145 downwards.
TCAGTTCTCATACCATCCCATCAAACATCTTTACACCGACTGTACCTATCCCTTCCACTTACATGGATGATCATTATCCATGATAGCGAAATATCAATCTAACTTCTCAAAGTTAGAAAATCAATCCTTGTCCGGGCACACATGATAGGTATCTCCTGTATCTAATACCCACTCACCTCAGTAACCAACAGTAGGAGTAATAACGAAGAACGAGAATACCAATCTGAGTCTGATCCACCTGCGTGTGAAGTATCAGTTTATGTACTGATCACCTATGTGAGATTTGCCTTGGTCTTTGACTCCTTCTTCTTATCTTTAATCCTTGGATAATCAACCTTCCAGTGCCCTATCTTTTTGCAGAAGGTACACTGGATCTTCTTCAGATCACTAAAATCTAATCTGGACTTGGATCTCTCACACTCACCTTTGCCCTTCCGATTGGAACCTCTGCCTCTTACCATCAACGCATCTGCTGATGTACCATTAGAAGAAGACTATTTGTCCTTCCTCCTCACTTCATAATTTATAAGAGCAGCCGACACATCATTATAATTAAGTGATTGTCTACCATTAATCAAGGTGAGGACGAAGGTCTTATACTCTTCATCAGGAAGAGAATTCAAAAGAATTACCGCCTTATCTTCTTCTTCGATATCCACATCCACATTAATCAAATCTGTAAGAAACTTTGTATAGTCGTTCATGTACTTAGCAATAGAGAGTCTCTTCTCTAATTGAAAGCGATAAAACTTTCTCTTTAGAAGCAGTCGAAACTCAATGCTCTTTGTCAGATATTTCTTCTCAAAAATCTCTAACATCTTCCTTGCAGACGTCTCAGATAGCATATGTACTTGATATCTTGTGTCAAACAAGACCTTATAAGATCACAGGCCGTCCTATTCATCTTGTCCCAATCCTTTTCAGAAGTCTCCTCAGGCTTTTCTTTCAATCGTAGAGTGTCTTCAAAGTTTGATACCGTCAATGTATCCATCACCTCACACTCCACATTCTAAAATTGTTCGTACCATCAAACTTTACCACATCGATTTTCATCGGATGTGGGTTCAAGGATTTCACTATGGATTGACTTTCTCCGACCATCTTCTTAATAGATTCCTTAATACAATACAGAAAACAATTAGTGAAAATAAATTCAAATAAGAAAGATCAGATCTTTACCTCCGAACAAAACTTTAGATAATCTCCAAATTGATTTGCTCTACCCAAATGAAAAATTCCCGTCAAACTCGGAAAGCTCTGATACCACTTTTTGGGAAATCCCACGCAGTAGAGAAGACAGCCCGCCAGCAAACAGTCACAAAACAGCACAAATAAATAAACAAAGAAAAGAAAGAGATAACAGAAGATTTAATGAGGTTCGACAATTTGCCTACGTCCTCGAGGTAAGGGGAGAGAGTTCTTATTGGATCAATTAATTACAAGTTACAGGTTTCGAGATGCTCAGGTATACAAATATTGGAGACACTACCCCTCCTTATATAGCCAAAGAAGCCTCGAAGAAAAGAAAACCAAATACACCTAATTCGGATCAGAAACAAATTCAGAAACAGATTTGGAAATAGGCCGCGCAGCAATATAAGTCGACTAATAACTTCTATTAATCGACTAATACATGTATTAGTCGACTAGTTTGTAGTGAAACAAATTTGCTAACTCTCTATATCCAATCATTCGTCGACTAGGCCATCCCTAGTCGACTAGCCTTGATTCCTCCTGTGCAATCTAATTTCGATACGACCGACACACTCTTGTATTTGACACTATTGATTGCATCGATATTTGGCTAACCTTCAACAGAGTTTAAAAAACTCTTTCAACATGATTTTTATCCCCTCTCCCCACAGTGAAGATTTAGTACTAATAAGGGATGAGTGAGTTTGCCCCTCTTTGGTTAAAGAAATCTGACCCTTTCTAGAAATGCAAATGTTGCACTTTGGCTGAAGCTTGTCCTTTTAAATTCTAGTGAAGCTGGAATGCCATTAGGATTCTGTGTTCAATTGAATGTACCTATGAGAATCTATTTCCATATAGTAAGCCATAAGAATAGTGATTTCGGAATTTTCAATAATGGCCAAACTGCCCAATGGCCGCAGAATTTTCTTATTGGCCAGATTGTGCCAGGTGATCGACGACCAGTTCATCGAACTGATGGCTCAGCATCCGCAGTATGAGGTAAGAATTTGTTTGCGACCAGACAATCCGGTTGCTGTCAAAAGAGACGGCGATGAGTACTTGCAGTGGTTGGACAAGCAACCTGCAACATCGTTGGTGTATCTGTCGTTTGGGAGCACGACGTCGATTTCAGATGAACAAGTCGAACAGTTGGGCATTGGGCTGCAGTGACGGTTCATTTGGGTGTTGAGAGACGCTGATCGAGGCAATATCCTTGCTGACGATAGTTCCGAGAATCAGCAGCGAAAATTGCCGGCAGGGTTTGAAGAAGAGATTCAATACTTGGGAATGATTGTGAGAGGATGGGCACTGCAGCTGGAGGTCTTGGCCCATGGTTCAAGTAGTGCGTCCATGGGCCACTGCGGGTGGAGTTCGCGGGTGGAGAGCTTGATCATGGGCGTGCCCTATTGGGATTTGGGTCGAACAAATAGTCTCACATCCGCTAGACGTGGGGATGGTCTTGAGAATATAAGTATTTGGGCAATTTCACCTAAGAGCCTAGTCTTTTGGGATGGTGTCCCGAGTCCTTCAAGTGGTATTAGAGCGATGTCCCGAACTTAGTCGTGTGTGTGGGTGATGTTCGACGATATAGATCCCCAATGGCACAAAGTCACAATGGGGCCTGCCCACCCCACTGGCGCAAAAAGGCGCAATAGGCCCCTGTGAAGTTAATGTTGGGCTCTCGAGAAATTTGACAGTGGTGCTCCTTTGCAATGGGAGTGCCGGCTACCACGCGGTGTAGAGGAGTGACCGACTTTCTTACTTCACATAAGGCGTACCGTAACCTCACGCAGTGAAGAGTTGGATCTCGATGGAGCATTTGATCTTCCTGTGTGTAGATAGTTGAGCTTGCAGGGAGACTCGGGGGGATTGTTGGGATTTGGGTCGAACAAATAGTCCAGAGGGGATTGTTGGGATTTGGGTCGAACAAATAGTCCCACATCAGTTAGACGTGGGGATGGTCTTGGGATGACTAGACGTGGGGATGGTCTTGAGAATATAAGTATTTGGGCAACTCTACCTATCTAGTCTTTTGGAATGGTGCCCCGAATCCTTCATGCCCATCATTGCGCGGCCGATGCACTCGGACCAGTCGAGAAATGGGATGATGCGACTGATCACTTGAAGGTTGGGGTTACTGTTAGAGATTGGGATTGTCGTAAGGAGGCGTCGGCTGCTTTTGAAATCGAATGTGCGATCAAGAGGGTGATGGTGGACGATGAAGACAATGAGATCAGAAAGAGGGCAGGGTCTTTAGGCAAGGGTCTTCGTCTCGCAGTAGGAGTAGAGGTGGCCAACGAGGCAGGTCGACCCGCGTCGACCCGACCCGCCCCGTCCTGTGCGACCCGTTTGAGTCGCACAGGGCGGGTTACGGGTCAACCCGTACCCGTCCCGTTTAGGGGCGGGTCAGAACGGGTTGACCCGTCCCGTGTAAACGGGACGAATCTGATTCGTCCCGTGACGAATCACGGGACGAATCGGGTCGGGAAAAATTTTCCCCGACCCCTCCTCTTTCTTTGTTTTTTTTTAAAAATCCTATATTATTATATATGTGAGCCGGAAAAATTTGTTTCAGACCCCTATTTTTATTTTTTATTTTTTTAAACCCTCAACAGCTTAAAAAATTACCTATTTGGGTAAATTTGAAATTTTTAAAAATAAAAAAATAATAAAATCCGAGACGGGTCTAACCCGTCTCGGCGAATCCGGGTAACGAATCGAGTCAGAGACCCGATTCGTTACCCCGATTCTTGATTCGTCTCGTTTAGATTCGTTACGAGACGGGTTGAACCCGTCTCGTAACGGATTCGTTAGCCAACGGGACGAATCAACTCGATTCGTCCCGTTGGCCATCCCTAAGTAGGAGAGAATGGACCATCCAGGACTGATTTTGATTCCTTTGTTGCTCATGTTACCAAATGATGTGGACTGATATATGAGCTGACAGCGTCACGATATTTCTTGCCGTTTATTTTTGACATATGGATCATTCTTATTTTTCTTTTTGGTATTATTGGTCGTACTGAGATGCAAGCGAAATTTGAATTCTAAACTTTTTGCCTACTCTAAATTTTATCAGTGTTACAGTGATACTCGCATATGAATCATTTCCTGTGAATGATTCGAATCATGATCTATGATTAGACTAGGAACAGAACTAGAACTATTTTGATCTTGTCATTGGTGGTGTCTACATCGCAAGGAATTTGTCGAGATTTATTCAAGGTTCATTCAACAGCTGACATAATTTCTTGCTGTTAAATATAGATTTCGTTCAATAACTAGTCATATTTGTATTCCTATTCTTATTTATATTAGGATTTAGTTTTATTATTTGTGTATCTATAAGGGCATCTTGTACACCAATTTATTTAAGAAAATTGGAGAGTTTCTCTTTAATTATTTATGGTATCTAGTGACACTCGTTAAATTTCTCTCCCAATTTTTTTCTCTCTAATTTTTTTCCGAATCAAATTTCTTGAACCAAGTTCACCGAGTTCACTAAGAAGCTATTTGTTTGTAAGAATCGGGATTGAAAATTTTACTGTAGCCTTAACAAAGGCGGTGACGTCAATGTTTTCTCCAAAACACGTTTGTTTGCAAGCCTCGAAAAAGCGACATAATACACGGACCCCACCCTTTTTTTCTCTCACTGTGGTCCCACCATGAGACGGCGAGTTGAATCTGACATGGGCCCCACACGTGTGAAAGTGAGAAAGCTCCAATGACAGTGGATTCCCGTTTTTAGGATTTTTATCAAACACGTCCTAAGTAAGATTCAATGAAGTCGACTGTACATAATAGTAATTTCGGTAAACTCATAGCAGACTCGATATCACAATCCGAGACGGAGCCGAAATTGTCTCATCCCGAGATGTTGAAGCACCTCTGAATCTTGATCTCCAGCAGTGATGCTCCGATCAGATCACCATCTTCCTGCCACTGACTAGTTGAGCTGCACGCAGGAGCCTTCTCCCCATCTTCGCTCGGGATCTGAGTACGATTCGCAGCAACCAGATTTAGTTTGATCGCTTCAAGCCAACGGCTTCATCAGGGCTTTGGAACGATCAACTCAATTCAAGAACACAACTGTCTATACGCATAGATCACAATTTTTACCAAGTGAAGGAAGATTTTTTTTTTTTTTTAAAATTTTTTATTGAGTGAGTAAAATGAATGATTTGAGTGATATATATAGGTTTACACTTATGGCCGTTGGAACCCAACAGTGGGAAACCGACCAAGAGTGCGTTGGTTATCAAACCGACAAGTAATTGCGTTGGTTAACAAACCAACAATTCAAATTGAAAGCAACCTTTGGACAACACGTGCAAGCATGCAAGAGAGAGACATACTAACCGTTAGGGCTAGGTGCATGCACGTGGGTGCGCGCACTTAGGGATGGCTAACGGGACGAGTCGGGTTGATTCGTCCCGTTAGCTAACGAATTCGTTACGAGACGGGTTGAACCCGTCTCGTATCGTAACGAATCCAAACGAGACGAATCAAGAATCGGGGTAACAAATCGGGTCTCTGACCCGATTCGTTACCCGGATTCGCCGAGACGGGTCTAACCCGTCTCGGATTTTATTATTATTTTATTTTTGAAAATTTCAAATTTACCACAATAGGTAATTTTTTAAGATGTTGAGGGTTTTAAAAAAATAAAAAATAAAATAGGAGTCTGAAACTAATTTTTCCGTCTTACATATATAATAATATAGGACTTAAAAAAAAAAAAGAAAGAGGAGGGGTCGGGGAAAATTTTCCCCGCCCCGATTCGTCCCGTTATTCGTCACTGGACGAATCTGACCCGTCCCGTTTAAACAGGACGGGTCAACTCGGGTTGACCCGCCCCTAAACGGGGCGGGTCTGAGTTGACCCGCAACCCGCCCTGTGCGACTCAAACGGGTCGCACAGGGCGGGGCGGGGCGAGTCGAAGCGGGTTGACCCGCCCCATTAGCCATCCCTACGTGCACTAGTTATCCATGCACGTGAGTGCAACTATGTCTCTACTTTCCTAATCGAGGATTTAAGAACTTATCCTCTTGATAATCATTTTGTAAGATGACAAGCTAAATTTTTCTCTGACCTCACATAACTTAAAGTTATTATCCCAATCATATTTAGCTTTCTAAGAATCTTATATCTCAATTTAATATGTCATGATGACTTTGATATGATTCTTACTTTTCAATTTTGCTAGAGTTGCTTGATTATCACAATATATGAAGTATTAGTTTTTCTACAATAGGTAGCTCAGATAAAAATCTCTTAAGCCATTCTTCTTCACTCTCAGCTAACTCTAGAGCAACTAATTCAGCCTCCATTGTAGACCTAGTGATTAAGGTCTGCTTTGAGAACCTCCATGAAACTACTGCACCACCAAGTGTGAACATATATCCACTTGTGGCCTTTGTATCTTTTGCACCCGAGATTCGATTTGCATCACTGTGCCCTTTGTTGGCTCAGAGGCCTTTCATCTTAGTTTTGATGATGACTAAATTATAAAGGTTATTTTACGATGATATTGTGTTTAATAAGTTAGATATTGATCAAGTTCTTAGTAGGTGTTTAGCTTCAACAAAAAAATTCAAAGTCAAGTTTTGGAGCTAATACATGATGATTCAAGAGCTTGCCGTCAAGTTCGCATCTAACACTCGGAAAGAATCAAGCTCATTTGGATCGAGTTTGGATTGAGTCGGCTTGGAGAAGGAGTTCTACAAGAAGACTTCAGTTTTTTTACTTTAGTTTATAGTTTAGATCTTGTGTAAAAATTGACTAGTTTGATATGCTCAAGTACACACACACAAGTTCAATAGTTTTGGTTTTGGTTTCGGTTTAACCGTTTTGGATTTTCAAGTATACATATATAGTTTTCATGAATAGATAGAATCAAAATAAGTTTTATATGGTTTATATGTATAGTGGATTCATCCATATACATTGTTTAGTTCATATAGTCTATAAATTTATTTTGATGATTCTAGTTCATGGTTTTAAGTTTTGTTTTTGGCAAAACTTAGTTTTGGATTTAAATGCCAAAAACATAAATATATCCTTTATATGTGTATTGGAGTCTATCCATACACACTATACTTCAAAAGAGTTTAAATATCATATTTTTGTATTTATACAAGTTTTGGAGAAAACGGATTTTTCATTTCAAAATCTAAGTTTTGAAAAATACTGTTTTTGTTTAAAGCTAATATTTTCTTACCTCAAAAATAGTTCAAATTGTTTGAAATATGAGTTGAATTTTAGTCACACATATTTGTTCTTCAAATATTTATAAGTTTTTATTTTTGTGAATTTTATGTGATTTTATGTGATTTTTGAAGGTTCACCTAGAGGAGGGTGAATAGGTGAAGGCTAATCTAATGGTCACTTAATGCCAAATGATGCAAATAATGCGGAAGCTAAAAACAATTATGACCTAATTAAACTTCTTACACTAAATACCACGTATAACCAAAGAGTGTTGCCGAATTCCCCGTGAAGGGCTCTGGACAAACTCCTCTTAGATTCCCCTTGAATGGGTTGAGGTGCCACGTTGGCTCTCTTGGTTGAATACAAGTGTTAGCAAACAAACCCAAGCAAGTATATCAATTTAAGCACACAAGTATTTCATGCATATAAAGATAGACAATAATTGAATGCAAGATATAAAAGAGACAAAGAGAGAGAGAGAGAGTGAGCAATCGCAAACACAAGGGTATGTTTCGAGGTTCGAGCACACTTGCTCTACATCCCCGCCTTCGACACACGAAGGATTTCCACTATGCAAGATCTCAATGGATCTCTCCTCGGTACCGCAACACCTACAAGCCCTCGGACTCTCTAGTCCCGTACACACCGCAAGCCCACCGGCTCGCCGAGGCCGCACCTCAAACACGAGTTCGCACCCGAACCCGAAAACACCAAGTCCTCACTAGGACCCAAACAATCACGAGCACACTTGCCCGTCTCCTCAAAGAACAAAGAAAAGATCTTTGGTGATCACAATACTTTGATCACCTAAAGCACTCTCACTACAACACACCTATAGGATGAATAATCAATGGATAGCTCAAGTGTGGTGTGAGAAAAACAAGGAAAGAATCTTTGGTGAAAAACTCAAGAAATTTCTTTTAAACACTCTTGATAAACTCTCCTTTTAATTGGAAATATTTGCTCTAATTTTGTGGAGAAAAACCTCTGGAATGAATGGGAAAAACTGGCTCTAAGAGTCTCCAAAATCTTCTAGCAAAACAGTCCACAAACCCCCAAATATATAGGCTGTCAAAAACTAGCCGTTGGGGCTTTGTCAGAACTGCCGGTCGACCGGTGCGGTCGACCGCCAACGGTCGGATTTCTGACCGTTGGAGCCACGGTCGACCGCCAGGGTCGACCGACCCACTGGAGTTGAGAGTCCAACTCTCTGTCGGTCGACCCGTGCGGTCGGCCGAACTTTCCAGAGAGCTCTGCTCTCTTGAGCGGTCGACCAGCATGGTCGGCCGTCCTCCAGTACACAAAGGCGTGCACGTTTGTGCACGTCGGTCGACCGGTCCGGTCGGCCGACTCCAGGATTAGTCGACTTATAAAGGCTACTAGTCGACTTATCCGAAGCCTGAAACAATTTTTGGGATTAAAAAGTTTGTCTTTTTGGCTTAAATAAAATCCCATAAAATACATAAAAATCTACAAAAATAGTTTAACCAATATACTTTGATAATCAAACATGCTTGCATAAAATCAAGGCATGTTATAAAAGATTGGACTATTTTTGTAATATGGAAATATTTGGCTCATGATAAAAACTGTATTTCCAAAACAATATTTTTCCAAAACATGTTTTTCCAAATCTTCATCAAATACAAAAACAAGATATACTTTTAAGGCATAGTGTGTATGGATATGATCCACTACACAATCATAATGAAATATCTATGTTTTTGTCATAAAGCTCTAAACTTGGTTTTGGTTGAAAGATGTAAACATGAATATCAAAAACCAAATAGTATTTTTTCACAAAACAAAATCTTTTCTATACTAAAAAAAATCTTTTATGAAAACAATTCTATCAAGAGTGTGTGTGCATATGTACTTGAGCAATCCACCACTATTCTATCCTTTACATTTTATCTAAAACAAAAACAAAATTTTATACGTAGACACAAGTCTTCATCTTCTTGAAGTCTTCACTTGAAGGCTTCTCATCTTCTTGACTTGGTCCAAGCTTGATCCAAAAGCTCCTTGGATCACACCGTGCTAGCTGCAAATCTTGACATTTTATCCTTTGTTGAGCTATGCACCTACTAAGATCTTGATAATGAATCTGTCACTAATTAAACACAAGATCATTAGTAAACATAACTTCATGAGTTGATCATCATCAAAACTAGGGTGATAGGCCTTTGGGCCAACAATCTCCCCCTTTTTGGTGATGACAAAACTCATGGAGTTATATATGCATGGATTAAAGTAAAGCCTCAAAGAAGCTCCCCCTTAACTCATGCATAACACATAAACAATATAATATAGAAATGAAGCACATGACATGTATGCAATGTATGGAGATAAAACATGCAACAAGCATAAATCAAAACCTTTTTCTCCTATTTGCAATACAAAAACATATATGCATAAGTAACAAGGAAGACAAATACTTCTCCCCCTTAAGCAATGAAAACATGCATATAAACTCAAATACTTCTCCCCCTTTTTGTCACTCATCAACAAAGGGTTCAAAGTAAAATCAAATCAAACAAATTTTTCGCCCCCTTTTTGTCATAAACAAAGAGATCAAGAGGGGTAATACAAATCAACAAAAAAAAATTTTTTTAAAAATTTTTTAAACAAAATTTTAAAGGTATCAGAGCTCTTGTAAAACAATCAAATTTTAAGATAGCAAATTGAAAATAATCATTATCGTAAAACATATTGATACCAATTGACATTTAACAAATATGAAGTTGAATCATTTTGATATCAATGGTAAACATAATGATCCAAAATTTTTATTTTTCATCATAAACTTTGTGCTTTTAAAAAAAATGTGAACCAATTGAAAGTTAAGCACATGAAAATCATATATATGTATGAGAAATGAGTATACCAAGTGAAATTGATACATACATATATAAGAAACAAAATATGAGTATATACAAAATAAGTTCATATTGATACCAATTGAAACGATTCAATGATACCAATTGTCATAACAATAAGATCAAGTGTATAACTCATAACCTACCACCCTTCATATGTACAAGGTAAAAGATTTTCAATGAAGCATACAAGGCATAATCGCCCATCCATCCTCCCATGAATGGTAGGGTTTTCAAAAATAGATTTGAAAAAATAAGCTTTGTTTGAAAAACTCTACCAAATGAAGAACAATTAACTAGTTAAAATAATTTTTGAAAAACTAGTTAAAGATCCTTCAAAACATGAAATCAAAGCATATGTATTTCATGAATCATGCTAAGTACATAAAAGTTCAAGCACTCATAGTCCATAAAGCTCAAAATTATCTTGAAAAGTAAAAGATGAGTGTTCAAAGGTTATGTAAATGACATTTTCATGAAAATGGTCATTGAAGCTCAAAAAGATGAATAACATTTTATAAAACATGAAAATTTATTTTTCTTAAAAAATAATACACTTCTAGGCATATGTATGATTTATCCAATCCTAACAATACACATACATATCCCAAACATAAAAGAGTCTATCAAATGTATTTGCATGAAGGCAAGAGACTCACGGGTATACATGTATATTTATTAGATTTGAATACAAAATACATATACATGAGGTAAAAACATGAAAATAGGTAAAACAAGTGTAAATGAAAGAATCATCAAAACTAGGCTATACATATGCATATAGTGGGTACAAATGAGCATGAAGTGCAAACATATATGAATCAATTTGTTCTCACTATTTGTACATGTATAAATCTAAGATTTGACAAATACTACATCTAAACAAGTTCACACCACATGAAGCACAATAAATCATAAAACATGAACATGCTATATGATATCAAATGAATAAGCATGTACATAAATAAAATAGGAGTTTAGAAATTGTTACCAACTCGAAAGCTCCTAACATGGCGGTTGTCCCACCAAAGCTCCTTGATAGCGATGCATTTATATATGTGTCCATCAAGCCCAAGTGCATCCACCATCAAGGCACCAATCCTCTCACGTCTTGTGAGAGCCCTCACCTACATCAAAAGCAAAAGGTGGGGATTTTGGTACCCATATTTTCTTGGGTCCACGGGGGTTAGTCTTATGTTGAGGAACCCAAAAATTTTTATTCTTAGCAAAATTAAAATGATCTAATCTATCATAACAATATTTTGCTAAATGGCCTTTGCGGTCACAATGTGTACATATGTACACCTTAGTATGCTTATGTGTAGGAGTGTGATCATGTTGTGCAACATAAGCAAATGCATGGTTATGATGTGCATGAATGTGTGGAGTTTGTTTCTTTGAAAATATTGACTCCAACCTAGAATGATTGAAAGCACAAGAGTTCAAAGTTGAACTCAAACCATCCATTTTATTTTTCAAAACTTTTATCTCATTAGTGGTGGTATGTAAAGCATGATGAGATAAAGAATCATTTTTCTTTTTCTTTTGTGAAACAAAATCCTTTTCTTTTTCAACAAATTTTCTTTTCAAAGTAATATTTTCTTGAAAAACAACTTCTTTTTGTTTTTCCACCAAATCAATTTTATTTTTCAAAGTATTGTTTCCTTCACACAAATCATTCAATTTTGAAAATAAGGAAACATTCTCATTTTCCAAATCTTCCTTTTCTTTTTCTAAACATGCAATTTTAGTTTTAAAAGAATCGTTCTTTTTTAGCATGCAATCAAAATTCTTTTTCAAATTGTTATTTTCTATTTCTAAGCATGCAATGTTACTTCTAAATGAGTCATGTTCTTTATGCATGCAAGCAATGTTCTTTTTCAAATTTTTATTTTCTTTCTTAAGCATGTCATATTTTTCAAGAATTGTTTGACAAAATGAAGTGAGCTCATCATATGACATGTCCTCATCATCGGATTCGGTAGTTACCTCAAGGGAGTTATCCCCTTGGATCATAAAGCACTTGTTGGAGGTATCGCTTCCAACATCCGAATCACTCCCCGCATAGTATGATCATTTTCGCAAGGGAGATGAGGGTGTTCCAAACTACAAAAGCCGAATCAAAGTTAGAAACTCTAGATAAATAAACATCATCTAGGGTAGACTTTAAAGCATGAAGGGCATTTGTATTAGCCTCAAAATTCTTACCATCTATACAATATGCATTATTAGTAGTGGCAAGATATACATGAAAACCTAGGGCTTTGAGGTACAAGGACATCTTCACCTTCCATATATGGATGTTAACAATGTCAAACATGGGTGGTGACATTAAGTCCATGGTGTGTGTACAAATATAGTGATTAGCCTAAAATGAGGATCTTTTACTCTAGGTTATTAGACCAAATCAGAGTACCAAGCTCTGATACCAATTGAAGGTTCACCTAGAGGGGGGGTGAATAGGTGAAGGCTAATCTAATGGTCACTTAATGCCAAATGATGCAAATAATGCGGAAGCTAAAAACAATTATGACCTAATTAAACTTCTTACACTAAACACCACGTATAACCAAAGAGTGTTGCCGAATTTCCCGTGAAGGGCTCTGGACAAACTCCTCTAGATTCCCCTTGAATGGGTTGAGGTGCCGCGTTGGCTCTCTTGGTTGAATACAAGTGTTAGCAAACAAACCCAAGCAAGTATATCAATTTAAGCACACAAGTATATCATGCATATAAAGATAGACAATAATTGAATGCAAGATATAAAAGGGACAAAGAGAGAGTGAACAATCGCAAACACAAGGGTATGTTTCGAGATTCGAGCACACTTGCTCTACATCCCCGCCTTCGACACACGAAGGATTTCCACTATGTAAGATCCCAATGGATCTCTCCTCGGTGCCGCAACACCTACAAGCCCTCGGACTCTCTAGTCCCGTACACACCGCAAGCCCACCGGCTCGCCGAGGCCGCACCTCAAACACGAGTTCGCACCCGAACCCGAAAACACCAAGTTCTCACTAGGACCCAAACAATCACGAGCACACTTGCCCGTCTCCTCAAAGAACAAAGAAAAGATATTTGGTGATCACAACACTTTGATCACCTAAAGCACTCTCACTACAACACACCTATAGGATGAATAATCAATGGATAGCTCAAGTGTGGTGTGAGAAAAACAAGGAAAGAATCTTTGGTGAAAAACTCAAGAAATTTCTTTTAAACACTCTTGATAAACTCTCCTTTTAATTGAAAATATTTGCTCTAATTTTGTGGAGAAAAACCTCTGGAATGAATGGGAAAAACTGGCTCTAAGAGTCTCCAAAATCTTCTAGCAAAACAGTCCACAAACCCCCAAATATATAGGCTGTCAAAAACTAGCCGTTGGGGCTTTGTCAGAACTGCCGGTCGACCGGTGCGGTCGACCGCCAACGGTCGGATTTCTGATCGTTGGAGCCACGGTCGACCGCCAGGGTCGACCGACCCACTGGAGCTGAGAGTCCAACTCTCTGTCGGTCGACCCGTGCGGTCGGCCGAACTTTCCAGAGAGCTCTGCTCTCTTGAGCGGTCGACCGGCACGGTCGGCCGTCCTCCAGTACACAAAGGCGTGCACGTTTGTGCACGTCGGTCGACCGGTCCGGTCGGTCGACTCCAGGATTAGTCGACTTATAAAGGCTACTAGTCGACTTATCCGAAGCCTGAAACAATTTTCTGGGATTAAAAAGTTTGTCTTTTTGGCTTAAATAAAATCCCATAAAATACATAAAAATCTACAAAAATAGTTTAACCAATATACTTTGATAATCAAACATGCTTGCACAAAATCAAGGCATGTTATAAAAGATTGGACTATTTTTGCAATATGGAAATATTTGGCTCATGATAAAAACTGTATTTTCAAAACAATATTTTTCCAAAACATGTTTTTCCAAATCTTCATCAAATACAAAAACAAGATATACTTTTAAAGCATAGTGTGTATGGATATGATCCACTACACAATCATAATGAAATATCTATATTTTTGTCATAAAGCTCTAAACTTGGTTTTGGTTGAAAGATGTAAACATGAATATCAAAAACCAAATAGTATTTTGTCACAAAACAAAATCTTTTCTAAACTAAAAAAAATATTTTATGAAAACAATTCTATCAAGAGTGTGTGCGCATATGTACTTGAGCAATCCACCACTATTCTATCCTTTACATTTTATCTAAAACAAAAACAAAATCTTATACCTAGACACAAGTCTTCATCTTCTTGAAGTCTTCACTTGAAGGCTTCTCATCTTCTTGACTTGGTCCAAGCTTGATCAAAAGCTCCTTGGATCACACCGTGATAGCTCCAAATCTTGACATTTTATTCTTTGTTGAGCTATGCACCTACTAAGATCTTGATAATGAATCTGTCACTAATTAAACACAAGATCATTAGTAAACATAACTTCATGAGTTGATCATCAAAACTAGGGTGATAGGCCTTTGGGCCAACAATTTTATGTGATTTTATAGGTATTAAAAAGCCAATATTTTAAACCCTATAACTCTATTTTTTGGGCTGCTAACGGTCGACCGACCAGTCGACCTAAGCCTGGATCGATCGACCGACGTGCACAGAAGTATACAAGCTTTAGCGGTCGACTGAGCGGTCATCCGTTCCAGAAATCTGCTCTGTGAAAATGGCCCCGGTCGACCTATCGGTCGACCGACTCAGAGAGGAAGCTCTCTGATTTTGGCCTCGGTCGACCAGGCAGTCGACCGACAGTGAGAAAGATCTCTCTGTGCCTTGGGGCAGTCGATGGACCGGTCGACCGATAACCCCAACGGTGGCGGTCAACCGAGTGGTCGACCAACAGGTCATTTTTCACCTGTTCTGGAACCCAACGACTATATTTTCAGACCATATAAATATGAGTCCTTTGAGACCAGTTTTAACAAAGTTTTTCAAGAGAAAAATTTTCCCACTTCTCAAGTGTTTTAAGCAAAGTATTTAAAAGAGTTTTAGTGCCAAAAATTCATATCTTTATTTTTTTTAAAGTGTTGGAAAAATCAAAGGAAAAAAGTTTTTGGGAAATTTGTTTTGATCTTTATTTTCATATATATCTAGTATTTTTCTCAAGTATTTTTATTTGAGTTTTATTTTCCAAAATACTTTATTTTCTCACACTTGAGCTATCAATTCTATATCTATTAATAGGATCTTATTTTTGTGAGAAAAATTGTTTGTGGTCTATTGAGATCAGCAAGAGTTGTTTGTGATCATTAGATCACCACGATTGTAATCTTTTATTTGCTTTAGCTTTGTGCCTTTCCTTTTGTGTAGAGGTGACTGTGTTAGAGAGAGGAGTTGTGTACTCCAAGTTTGTAATTGTAATTCCTCGGTAGAGGTCCTTTCATAGAAGGTCCTATGTGGACATAGTGAAAATCCTTTTGTGTGAAGGCGGGGATGTAGAGCAGTGGCTCGAACCTCGAAACATATCCCCGTGCTTGCGTTTGATCTATTTTCTCTCTTTCTTTTATATCTTGCATCGTTATTACTGGCTCATATTCATATACATGTTAGATATAGTTTGTGTACCCACATTTGTGTTGAATCAAGAGAGCATTTAAAGCACCTCAACTCTTAATTTAGAGGAATCTAGAGGAGTAGTTTCATAGCCCTTTCATGGAGAATTCGGGCTCACTGTTGAATACACACAATGTGTTTGCAATTAGTTTTTAATTCCGTATTATTTGCACTAGATTAGGTAGTACACCTATTCACCCCCCTCTAGGTGTACTTTCAATTGGTATTAGAGCTCCCGCTCCTGATATTCAGTTTAACTACCTAGGAGTGTGATTCTTGGATAGCTAATTTAGATTTGCATTGCACACATACAGTTTACACTCATGGACTATCTTGCCTCTCTCATGTATGATGTTTCCAACATTGACATGTGAAAATTCAAAATGAGTGCATATCTCAAAGCCCTAAGATTGCATGTTTATTTTGCCACCACAAAGAAATCATAGTTCATAATGGCAAGCACCTAGAGGCCAATACACAAGCATGGAGGCATTTAGGCACACACTTGATAAAGAACATCTTTTTTTGATTTCTCACCGTGATTTCGTTTTTGCAGTGTGTAACACAATGACCTCTCCCGAGCAACAAACGACATTGTGGATGAGTCCGACGAAGCTTGCTATATGGTCCAAGGGAATGACTCCCTTGAGGTAAATTCAGATACTCATCTTGATGATAGTACTAGCTTTTCATGTGATGATAATATTGATGCTCATGCTTTAAATGAATAACTTCAATTATTTTGTGATAATTTGTTAGAAAAATACAAACTTTTGAAAAAGAAAAGTTTTAAATTAAAAGAAAAATGAAAATTTATTTTCAAAATTTGATATGATTTTGTAAGAAAAGATTGAGATTTCAAATGAAAGGGACTCATTGAAATCCCAACTTGACCTTGCCTTGAAAGAAAATGAAATTTTGGAAAATAAAAATGATTTTGATATTGTTTTTAAGAATAATGAGCTTTTCTCTTCAAAACTAGATTTTGTTGTAAAAGAAAATGATATTTTGAAAAATAAAATAGTTTTAATTTCTAAAGAGTTAGAATGCGCTTCTTTAGAAAATATTTCTTTGAAAAATAATTTTTCTTCTCATATTTATCATGTTTCTATTACTCCATCTACTAGTGATAAATATGTTGCATGCTCCACTTCTTCTTCAATCATTGAAATTATATTTGTATTTTGAAGAAGAGTGTAGATCTTGAGCCATTGCGTTATGAACTACAAGAGATTAGAATTTATGTTTCGAAAGAAACATACTTCACATATGCATACACACCCTTCACGGTGTACACATGCTCATTATGATCACACACATGATTCTATGTATGCTCATGTGTACACTTGTACACATTGTGGACGTACGGACCACCTTACAAAATTTTGTTATGATAGAATAAATATTTCAAATTTTGCAAATATTTGTTTGGGTTAGGAAAGGTGCTAACCCCCATGGACCCAAGAAAGTGTGGGTCGCAAAATTCATCCCTATTTCATTTGATATAGGTGTGGGCTCTCACACGACGTGAAAGTTGTGGTGCCTTGATGGTGGATGCGTTCCAAGTTCAATGGTGACACTATGCATCACTTTCATGGATGTTTGGTGGGAGGACCACCATGATTTGGAGACTTAGAGAATAGTTCATATGGTTTGGTAACTATCTCTAAACTTCTATTTTAATTTACATGCTTTTACATTGATGATTTTTTAGCATATTGTGATTTTAATATTTATTATATTAAATGCAATGTTATTAAACATGTGATATACATAGACAGTCTTTACGATAACTCATGTTCATATAGATTTATCTTTTTGTGTTCTCACTATTATTTAACTACTATATATATATATTAGTTCTAAAACACGTGCATTTAGCCTAATGATCATGTTTGTTTATGCTTCATGTGGTGATTACTTGTTTAGATATAATTTTCGTTAAAACTTGTGTTTATACTTGTACAAGCAGTGAGCTACACTTGATTCTTATGTGTGTGCTTCATTACTCATTTGTACTCATTACATGTACTTGTATAACCTAGTTTTGATGATTCTTACATTTATACTTATTTTTCCTATTTTTTTTACATGTTTAGCTTCATGTATATGTCAATTTTGTCTAAAATCAATAGATATACATATATATCCTTAAGTCACTTGCCTTCATGCAAAATTCTATTATGGACTCGTTTATATTTGAGATATGTATGTATACTTTTAGTTTTGACAAAACATACATATACCTTGAAGTTTGTTTGATTTTGATGAAAAATAAATTTTTAAGATTTTCATATGTTTTGATGATTTGAGTTTTATTGTCCTATCTTCATGAATGTGTTACTCACATGATTTTTGTACACTCAAATTTTTTTTTGTTTACTCATGACTTTATTTTCATGAGATCATTTTTTAGCCTTATGAATTTTGAGTGTCAATTATTGTGTATTTAGCATATTATCATAAGATATATTCATGTTTTTATTTCTTACTTGAAGGATTTAGTACTAGTTTTTAAAATTATCTTTAAATTAGTCTTTATACTTCAATTAGTAGAATTTTCAATTTATGCTAAAATGATTTTCAAATCTTATTTTTGAAAACCCCTACCATCTAAGGGCGGTTGGATGGGCAACCATGCCTTGTGTGTCTTATTGAACTATTTTTTAACATGTGCATAAAAGAGAGGTAGTTATAAGATATACATAATTTTCAATAAAAATTCATTTTGTATACTCATGTTTTCTATAAATGTATAGATCATATCTAAATTAACATTATTTTGCTTTAATACATATATATGATTTTGATTGTGCCTATTTTATATTGGCATACATGTTTAAAGCACAACTTATTTTTTTTTAAGCTTGATTTAGTCTTTAATATCAATTACTTTCAATTAGTATCATATACAAGTTTATGCATTATTTTTATTGTATTTCATAAAGGAGAAAAAAATTCTTGTATCTTTCAATTAGTTTTATTTTCAATTAGTATCTTACTCCCACTCTTTATGATAAAAAATATTTTATTTTGGTATATGCTAACATTTTCAATATTAGTATCATTCTCAATTTGGTATCTATATTGCAAAATTATCAAGTGTCTACATAAAAATTTAGTTTTTACTTTCAATTGGTATCATGTCCTTCTATTGGTATCAATTCATAAAAAGATTGTTTCCTTTCAAATGTTTAATTTTCAATTAGTAAAAAGATAATTTGTTTCAATTGGTTCTTTCAATTGATTGTGTTTATTGGTATCAAGATTTTGTTTTTAAATATATTTATTGGTAATGTTTGTTTTTCCTCAACTCTTTGTTAATGATTGACAAAAAAGAGGAGAAGGATTTAGGATTATATATGCATGTTTTATTAAGTGTTTATGCATATTTATGCATATATATATATATATATATATATATATATATATATATATATATATATATATATATATATATATATATATATATATATATATATATATATATTGTTTTTATTGGTATATTGAGCCAATTGAATATCTTTATGTGTTTATTGATTATGCATAAGTTAAGGGGGACTTCTATAAAGTTTATCCTTAATGAATGCATATATAACCTCATAAGTTTTGTTATCATCAAAAAGGGGGAGATTGTTGGCCCAGAGACCTTTTATCTTAGTTTTGATGATGACCAACTTATGAAGGTTAGTTTACTAATGATCCTGTGTTTAATAAGTTTCAGCTTTTAATCAAGATCTTGTAGGTGTTTAGCTTCAACAAAAAAAAAATCTAAAGCCAAGTTTTGGAGCTAATACATGATGATTCAAGAGCTTACACGTCAAGTTTGCATCTAGCACTCGGAAGGAGTTAAGCTCATTTGGATCGAGTTTAGATCGAGTCGGCTTGGAGAAGGAGTTTACAAGAAGACTTCAGTTTGTTTAGTTTAATTTATAGTTTAGATCTTGTATAAAGATAAACTAGTTTTGACATGCTCAAGTACACACATACAAGTTCAATAGTTTTGGTTTCCGTTTAACCGTTTTGGATTTTCAAGTATACATATATAGTTTTCATGAATAGATAGAATCAAAAACAAGTTTTACATGATTTATATGTATAGTGGATTCATCCATATACCTTGTTTAGTTCATATTATCTAAAAAATTATTTTGATGATTCTAGTTCATGGTTTTAAGTTTTGTTTTTAACAAAACCTAGTTTTAGATTTAAATGTTAAAAACACAGATATATCCTTTATATGTGTATTGGAGTCTATGCATACATACTATGCTTCAAATGAGTTTAAATATCATGTTTTTGTATTTATACAAGTTTTGAAGAAAATGGAATTTTTTTTCAAATCTGAGTTTTGAAAAATATCGTTTTTGTTTAAAGCTAATATTTTCTTGCCTAAAAAATAGTTCAAATTATTTGAAATATATGTTCAATTTTAGTCACACATATTTGTTCTTCAAATATTTATAAAAACTTATTTTTGCAGATTTTATGTGATTTTATGAGATTTTATAGGCATTAAAAAGCCAACATTTCAAACCCTATAACCTTGGTTTTTGGGCTGCTAACGATCGACCGACCGGTCGACCGAAGTCTGGATCAGTCGACCGACCGGTAGACTGACGTGCACAGAAGTACATAGATTTTAACGGTCGACCGAGCGATCGACCGTTCTAGAGAGTCTGCTATATGGAAATGGCCCCAGTCGACTGACCGATCGACCGACCCAAAGAGAGAGCTCTCTGGTTTTGGCCTTGATCGATCGGGCGTTCGACCGACAGTGAGAAAGATCTCACTATGCCTTGGGGCGGTCGATCGACCGGTCGACCGACAGGTCATTCCGACCTGTATGGACCACAATGGCTATATTTCATACCCTATGAATATGGATCCTTTGAGGCCAGTTTTAACAAAGTTTTTCAAGAGCAAAATTTTCCCATTTCTCAAGTGTTTTAAGCAAAGTTTTTAAAAGAGTTTTAGTGCCAAAAATTCATATCTTTATTTGTTTTCAAAGTGTTAAAAAACTCAAAGAAAAAGAAGTCTTTGGGAAATTTGTTTTGATCTTTATTTTCATATCTGTTTAGTGTTTTTCTCAAGTGTTCTTCTTTGAGTTTTATTTTTTAAAACACTTTGTTTTCTCACACTTGAGCTATCAATTCTATATCTATCTATAGGATCTTATTTTTTTGAGAAAATTATTTGTAGTCTATTGAGATCAGAAAAGTTGAGAATGTGACGTAGGAGATCAAAGCAGAAATAAAGGCAAAACTGTCGACAACCTCAATTAGCTGTCGACAGACTGAAGTTAAATTGTCGACGTAATGACTTCAACAGGTTAACCCGAGAGTTGAGACTATACAGTCTATCAATATGGACTTTTTTGTTGTCGACAAGTTTGGGCATGTCGGCATATCCGACTCTAAACAAGATTTGATTTTTAAGTTTGATTCGGACTCTAATTTGTTTCATTTTTCTTTTGTTTAATTAGGTTTCCTAGTTAGATTAGTATTCTTCTTTTGTTTGCCTATGTAAGGCCATTTTGTCTTTGTTTTTAGTATTCAACTTTTGATAAATAATAAAAATTTAGTTTTCTCTTTCAATTGCTCATGGATTCGAGTAGTTTATCTTTTTTTGTGGATTAGAATGTTTTAGCCTACCTAAAGGTATCCTTTAGGGTTCATTGAAGTTACAACGAGATCTATTCATCATTATTCGCTTTCTTGCCTGCGCCAAGTGGTATCAGAGTTTTGGTTACTTTCTGACCATGGCAGGAGATGGCGTTGGATCGGAAAGCCTTTCCTTAAGGATGGGCACTGCTGAAAAGGTAGTCGGCGCTATCAAGTAAATTTTGGACATCGTGGTCCAAAAACTCAAGAGATTGTCTCCCAAGATAGATGATCAAAGTCTGGCCGATGGTACGTATCGAAGTGGACGTGGTCATGCATCAACTAATCTTTCACCACCAGCTCTACCCTTACATCCACCATAGCAACCACCACCAAATCAACTACCTCCATTACAACCACCATCAAATGATTCTGGCTGTATCAAAGAGCATGGGAATCTGCAGCTTGTGTTTTTCAAAAATTACTATGCAATCAGAAAGCAATTGGACAACGCAGTAATATCAAATCTTTTATTTAAAGTGTTCGGTCAAGGATAAGGTATGCAACCTCATCATGGACAATGAAAGCTGCGAGAACATCGTGTCTAGAGCACTTGTAAATCATTTGAAGCTAGACTTGAAACCACACCCTTACACTTACACATTGATTGGATCAATAAGGGTCGCACTATTAAGGTAACAGATTTATGTCAAGTTCTTGTTTCAATTGGCAAATTTTATCAAGATTCTGTTGCTTGTGATGTGGTTGACATGAATACATGTCATATTCTTTTGGAGAGACCATGGCAACAAGATGTTGATGCAACCCGCAGAGGTAAAGAAAATATCTATATGTTCAATTGAAAAGGCAAAATAGTTGCCATGAGATAGATTTCACCTACTCCAAAGTGTACAAAAGAAAAAGAGCCTACATCCATGTGCAATTGATGCGAGTTTTTAGTGGAATCAAAGGAAACAAAGCAAAGATTTATTTAGTGGTCAAAGAAGAAGTTACTCCACCCGTTGAAATTTCCTAAGAAGATGAGACCATTATTTGAAGAGTTTAAAGGAGTTGTGCATAATGAGCTTACGTAAGGATTACCACCCATGAGAGATATCCAACATCTTATTATAAAAGTAAGTCTATATAATCGTCCACTTAGCAAATGGATTTCAAAGATAGTGAAGATCAAAACGAGAAGGTTCAATTGAAGTCAGAGAAAACTAATGCAAAGTATAAAGCTACAACAAGAAAAGGCGGGATAAATCTTTTGAAAAAAGAAATATGATGATATCCAAAATATTCAATGTGACGGATCTCTATGAATACCACCTTGTCAAGTAGCAATACTCAGACTATAACTCAAGGACGAGTTTTTTTGAAGATGGCGGTACTGATGTAGGAGATCAAAGTAGAAACAAAGACAGAGCTATCGACAACCTCAATTAGTTGTCGACGGACTGAAGTTCAGCTGTCAACAACCAAAAATAGTAGTCGACAAACTGACTTCAACAGGCCAAACCGAGAGTTGGGACTATACAGTCTGTTGACATGGACCTTTTTGTTGTCGATAGACTTGGGCTTGGCAGCTTATCCGATTCTAAACAGGATTTGGTTTTCAACTTTGATTTGGACTCTAATTTTTTTTGTTTTTTTTTGTTTGATTATGTTTCCTAGTTAGATTAGTATTCTTTTTTTTATTTACTTATATAAGGTCATTGTACCTTTAGTTTTAGTATCTAATTTTTGATTCAACGTTTGATAAATAATAAAAATTTAGTTTTTCTCTTTCAATTGCTCGTGTATTAGAGTTGTTTATCCTTTGCTCGTGGAGTCGAGTGCTTTATCCTACCTAAAGGTATCTTTTAGAATTCGTTGGTGTTAAAATGAGATCTAGCCGGTGTTGTTCGCTTCCTTATCTGCGTCAGAATGTCAGCGATGCGGAGAGGTAGATGTCGAGGTAACTCCGCGGAGGTGACAACAATGGGCGGCAAGGTAAGAAGGTCGATGTCGGTGTCGACATTGACATAGCTCCGACGACCTTCATCCGTGATGGGTACACACGCGGGTAAACTGTAAGCGGGTGAGAAAAGTAATTCTCTTGTACTAATGGGCTTGTCCAAATTCCTCACATTTATGCACCGGAAGCAAGTTTTCATGCTTAATATATTGCATATATTAGTAATGGGAATTCGCAATCCCACTTCTTTGGTCCTTTTCCATGCACAGAACAAGGCTTAATGTCCAGTTTGCATCCCTCGCGCTCTCAGTTTTTCATCAAAAAGCAAACTTAGGAAAACATATAAAGTTTCATCAAAGACGCACTCTATAAATTACCAAGTAGAAACATCACAAAAAAAGAAAACAACAAGCATATATATATTTCTTGGTCAACAAACTCTTGTGCACATTTGCTAACTGCATCAAAGATAGCCAACTGAACGAAATAGCTTGAGGCCTAGTCGATCGGCTAGGCCTCTCATAATGCATGCTTTGCAAATAATTGTTGTTCAAATCACAATTCTTGAAACTTCTCTGAGACAATCCATTAAATTGTTGAATAAAAGCACATTTCCATGAAAGAGAAACACCAACGCATGAGAACTAAGATGCCAACCCACAACACATTAATCGCACAGGCCCAGTTGATTCTAGATCAATAGGTTAATATATCTCTTATACAGGTAGTCTACGATCACCTTATACGCCTTCTCGGTCGGATGAAAACTGTCCCAAAATACGTACCTCGATACATTTGCACATGTTTTCGAGGTCAAGCTATTGCACAAGACGGAAACCTCCAGCTTTCCTGTACCACAACATCCTCTGCTCGAAATATCAAACCCTAGGTCGACAAAAAAAACACAACAGTCAAGTATTTGTTGTTAGTTTCGTATTATTCATTTCAAACACCTGAGAAAATACTTACCGTAGATATTGGGGCGTTGAATGAGGTCATATAAGATGGCATAGATATCGGCCAAGACTAAGAGTGTGCCTGGGTGTTGGGTTTTCATTCTCTGTAGCTGCGTGTCCATCCTTGAGTTGAAGAAACTTGCCAACTGATTCTGAGGAGTCGCGCAGCCTCTCAAGATCCCACCCTCGAGAGTTCTTTGAGACGGCACGCACCCAATCGGCGGAATCCCGACCACGCCGATCTTCCTTGCACCTAATGCAAGTAGCTCCTAGGATAGAAAATTGTTGTTTAGACAAAGCCATGCGTTTTTCCTTTTCAATTAGTTGGAAAAAGAGAGAGAAGAAATATATGGAGAAATGGAGTTTTTGTAAGTCATAGACCACTGACCTCTCATTTTCTCATACACATATATACAGACTCGATGTGTGTGTGTGTGAGAGAGAGAGAGAGTGCATACATGTGTATTTATAAATAAAAGCGCACATCAATTAATAGATTTTGTGTTAACGAATGGATATGGAAATAATACATTTTTTTTAAAATTTGCTGGAGATCTTAAAACTGCACCAGTTGTCTTGACAACATAAAAGAGAAAAAGATAGAATAATGAAACATGGTGGTTAATTTTTTTCACCTTTGATTCCAAAAAAGAAAAAAAAACAAGAAGAAGGATTCATCCATTGTTTTTTCACCAATTGTATTAAGTAAGGTGAAGTTCAGGTCAATCAACAAAATGGAATTGCATCTGACATATGGATCAGCGTTGCATGTAAACTCATACATGACAAAAGTGGGGCATCGGCTCAATCCCGTCGGTCTGACCCGTCAATGGGAGTAGACCTGATAATTGCTTAATCATTCAACATTCGACTTTAAGCACGTTAAAATGGCTAAATTACTCTACAGTTTGACGTACAGAACTGTCAAGAGCTGTGAAAGATTTAATTACTGTAAGATCTTTTTGCACGCAGAGAGAGAGAGAGAGAGAGAGAGAGAGAGAGAGAGAGAGAGAGAGAGAAGGTCAGCAGCAGTCAGTGGGAGTGATGGATCAGCGTGTCATTAATAATTTGACGTACGGAGCTGGCAAGAGCTGTGAAAGAAATAATTCAGAGCTTTTGGCGAGAGAGAGAGAAGGTCAGCAGTAAGCAAGAGTTGATGGGTGTGAGGCCAAATTGTCAGTCAAAGCCAGTTGTATCCACTGTATTAGGCCCTGTCTTTCACTGTGCCAGTAAGGCCCACGTGGCCACAGCCCAGAGCAATGGGAGCGGTTTAGATCTATCGAGCGAAGCCCTATCTAATTCTTTGATGTCGACCGTCCCTCACAGCTGATGAATGGTCCAAAAAGAAAAGAGAGAAAAATAAAAACACATTTTTTTAAGTCTCTCTCTCTTTATGGGGCCCTCTATCAGCTGTGATGTACAGCTCACAGCGCGCGAAGAATCACACTTGCGTCTTTCGCACGAAAGAGCTAACCCGATTCCCTGAGCAACAAGTTGCAGTTATTTTATAGTTTATATTTAATGGACAGGGGGCTTTTATTTTTCTCTATCAACTGTACTATACTTCCAATGCCTCCTCGATGTTGGGAGCTTGAAGTGTTTTAAAACAGTTTTTAATTTTATTTTATAGCTTATAGTATTTGAATAAAAAAAATAGAATTTAATGAGTTTATTATTAAGAGTAAAAAAACTGATGAATTAATGTTTGTGATAAAGAAAATAAATCAAATGAGTGTTGGCCTTTCGCCATCAACAAGGGAGGTCAAAACTTCGAAGTATATCTCAAACAAAAGAAGAAGAGTTTTGTCACTAGAAAAGAAAAGAGGTCTGTGGTTGGCCAGAACTCTTTTCTTAGATTTGAAGAAATTATATTTTATATTCCAAGATTATCACATTTTACAGTAATTACTGTATTCTAAGTTTCATATACTATTTTGAACGAGGTACATCTGCAAATATTTTAGGGAGTCAGCATATAACTCCTTAAAATACAAAAGATCTCTTGTCAAGGCGATTTCAACATAGACCCTCCCATTTACAGAAATCCCCAAAAACTGCTTACTGTTGTGTAATGTTACGCTCAAAGTTTCGATATAAAGCATTTACAGAGACGTCCATTAGTTTGCTTAATTTGTTTGAAGCTAGAATTTTTTTTGGTTGTTTTTTCAGCATCTAAATCTGTTATTAATATTTAAAATCAAGTTCACATACGTTCTACTCAGTTTCTTATCCAAGTTATTAACTTATTACTGTCAATAATAATGTTAGAGAAAAATGTATCTCAGCCGCCAGCGGCGACGTGACTGAATCTCAACAACAAATTCTAAGCACAACGCTACCATAGTCACAATTTTTTGTGAAGACTGCGAACTTCGATCATGATCGCAGTCCTCATTAGGCCGAGAATATCTGAATTTTTTTAGAACTACGATCAGATCGCAGTGCCAGCTGAGAGGGTTCTCTCAGCAGGTGGCTAAGATACAGATATCTCATAATATTGATACACACAGGAAGCTAGGGCTAGCCTTACTCAAAAGTTTTTAACTTTCAACGCTAATTCCCTCAGCTGACCACTGAGATAAAGATACCTCTTATAATAATTTATATATCTTCCTACAGGAAGCTAGGGCCAGCCTCACTCAAAAGTTCTCGCTTTCAACACGTCCCTACTACCCAGCCAGCAGCCATCATACATGGCATGTATTTATTATATATTATCATTTTTGAAATTGTAAACAAAGGGAGAAAAAAGACTAATTACCTGTACAAAATCTGAAGCGAAGCCTACTAGTAGGTTGGCGTATGAAGGCATATCGTACTCCGTCTTCCTGAAAGGCGTAGGGAAGTACAAATTTGCTATGTCATCGCTCCCGGCGCATAACACGTACAGGCTGCCGTTGAAGATGGTGGCTGCTCTCTCCGGTCCGGCGATGGCTATCACCTTCTCTCTGTACTCTTTGAACAGCTCAAGCTGCTGACGGAGCGATATCACTGACTGAAATCATCAGCAGATTACAAAAGCTTTAGTGTATTATATACGCGAACGTATCATAGCGTAGATGTACTTGTATACGTACGGCGACTTTTGAGGTGACGGGATCGTATCCGGCGCCACCGGAGGCGAAGCTTACGCCTGTAATTAGGTCCTCAGGGGACAGATTAGTGCCCACATAAGCTGGCAAGTACTCCTTTATTCCGAGTCTCGATGCTGCGATTATAAAAACAGAAAGAAAAATTATTTCATAGTCTAATATAAGATATTAAAGGATTTTTAATATACTGACGTTGCTTACAAGCGAAAGAAGATTTAGATCTGGTTAACTATTGTTTTTTTTGTAGTTGACGGTTTATTTTTAAAATTATAAATAATCGACAAAAATCTTAGTTGAATTCGTTTTAAAAATGACTACCATTATACTTCCGTGCATCACAATTGTACTCATTTTTAGCTCAGTATACACATAGTTCCATGAACAATCAATGAAGGAAAAGATGCACATCAAAAAGAACATTTTCCAAATAAAACGTGAGAACACAATCTAAGCTACTTTTGGGTTGGGTTAATATTTTTTTTGGATGGAGACAGAGAGTTACTGCATATGGAACCATTTTTTTTAATGAAAACAAAGGTGAAATATGACTATAGTACGATATATATATATATATATATAAGTTATCACATTATACTAGTAAAAAAAGCGAAAGAAAAAATGAGTTATCACATTATACTAGTAAAAAAAGCGAAAGAAAAGATGAGTTACGTGTATGTATGTATACCAATGAAGTCAGTTGGGATCTTCCCATTGCAGAATCTGCCGGTGGGCTTCCGGCCAACGAAGTTTGCACCATAGGGAGGGAAGTTGCACTTGATAATGGTGTTGATGTCATTGTTGTTGCCTGGGTCCATGATCGAGTCCCCGAACACGATCGCCGCAGGCACGAGCGGCCCGTTCCGGCCTGCCGGAGAATCCTGAGCCCGTGCCCGGGGCTCAGAGAGACTGAAGATGATGAATGAGAATGCAAGAGTACTAACGAGCAGCCTCATCTTGTTACTACTACTAGTAGGAGTACTGCAAGACTAATTTTGGATTGTTCTTCTTCTTTGCAGCTAGGGTTTTTTTCCTTTATATAAACAGAAAGGTTTTAAGTGGGGGGTGAGGTGAGGTGTAGTTGGGCATGACTGTTAAGAGAATTGAATGGGAGAGGGCCAAGAGTAATGGGAGCAAATGGCTCCGTACAAATAATTATTGAGACTGGACATACCCTTCTTTCTCATCTACTACTCGTTAGGTGCAAATATGTAATGCCAATTATGATGGTAAGGTGATTGAAGAAGGGTTGAGTACAGCTTTTCTCTCATCCATGATAGTTGCTTCTGTCGTCATCTGTCACTTATTATGTGATCACAGACTTGGACAACTTGTCAATTTAAGATAAGCATCAAAGAGTTGGATGAACTTGCCACGCAGTTGTTTTCGTGACCTAGATTTCTGTCTGAAACAAGACTGCAATGTCCCTGCATTTTAGGAAAACCTTGATTATCTGAATTTTACATGTTAGAAAATCATATTTTCCAGTCATATTTATCTTACGTTCATCTCCGGATCCTGTTAGGAATAACCATTATACAAGAGCCTAAATTCATTTACTGTCTTATTTTGATGGTTATTGTATATTAGAATTCCTAACTAAATTATTATTTAATTAAGTTTTCTGATGAGTAAAGATTTGTATTATCGTTCTTAATCAAAGTAAGGTTCTTTAGACTAATTATCCAACACATCGTTTTTAGAAATTTTTGATGAGAGATTGTTTGTAAAAGTGATTTCTCTTTGTGAGGCTCTTGAAAGAGTATTATTAATGAGTTACTCGAGATGGTCCTCCAGTCAGCGGCAAACCTACACTCAACTCAGGGTGGTCAAATGACCACCCGGGATTTTAGAAAAATATGTTGCCGGCATTGAGAATCCCGATGTAGCTGTTTATATTATTAGCTCAATCATTTAATAGGCTGATCATATGTTAATGTGACATTTATGAGCTACTCTGAAAATATGAACATACTTGAGCAATGATGGTGTTTAATCCCAATTTCATATATATCTTGTAGCCTATTGATTTGGGCAACTATGTGCATGTGCTTTAACCATATGTCAGATTTAATGGTATGAACATCTTTCAGAATATGACTTAGAGTCATTAATTTATGAAACAAACATGGACCAATTATCTTATCTTTTGACAAATTGAGTATAAAAATAGTAGGATCATGGTAACACATTATAGCCACAAAGTTATGCAAAAATCATTGCGCACTAAATTTTATCACTGAGATGTACATAAAAAGCAGAGAAACTGAATCTAGTTCTTTGATAAATTACAACTCAAATTCATAGATTTCCGTGGTTAATATCTTTACATGCTAATAACTATTGCTTGCACTGCCTTAAATTTGGATCCATCAAGCATATATGATTTAGACATGAAAACTATTTTGCTAATTTTATTATTTATCTTTTTTTCCGAAAGTACGATGGAGCTAATGCTCTCCCTGGTCATAAACTATATAATAATATACATATAAGATCATATAGTTCATAAAACCCTAGGCCAAAAGCCTCACTAACAACCTATATCAAACTAAATCACCAAACAGTTAGCCAAAATAAAACATCAACAGCATTCCGGCCTTTACAAAACAAAACTAAAAGCTAAACATCTAAAGATATAACTCTAATGAAAGACCTTAACCCTAACTCTTCATCCTCCTCTCCCATCGCCGAGGCTGCCCCCTTGCAACCTCCTTCTGAGCCTCTCCCCTTCGCCACTATCCTCCCTCCTAATTTCACCCATCAAAAGTCTTACAGCTCCATCCTCGATCGTAACCCTCAATCTAATTCTCCTTTAGCCCTCTCTAAGGATGATGTGGCTTGTCTTTGTCGTTCTTACTCTAACCCTATTGTCACCCCTAGGGATTTTGTTGATGAAGGTTGTCAATCATGGAAGCTCCCCTGTTGGGAAGTTTCTGGGTTGTTCGATCTCGTTGGACAAGGTCCATCTAGGTTTGTCGGTGCTGTGGAATCCCAGTCGGATTGGGAGTTCTTCCCCATTGCGTATGACTATTTCATCTTTCGCTTTACCTCCCCATCTGATCTTGATTGGGTTTTCTCCGATGGTCCTTGGGTCCTTGATGTTGTCCTTGCCTTGGGGCACTGGACCCTTGACTTCCGACCATCTCCTTAGTCATTGTTGTTTCTCATGGTATGGATGGGGCTACCCGACCTCCCTCTTACACCCTGGACTAGATCTGCTTTGGATTTCATTGTTGTTGCTGCTGGGCACCTTGTAAGCTTGATAAGGTCACCCAAGTCCTTTCCAAGGGGTGCTTTTCCCGGATTGCCGTCGAGATTGATCTTGAATCGATCGCTTGTGCCTAGTTCTGATGTCCTCTTTGAGGGCTCTGATTCTCCTCCATTCTGGTAGCAGTTCGAGTACGAATATATTCATCTATTCTGTCGCAAGTATGGCTGAATTGGTCATCGATCGATCGACTATCACTCCCCTCCTCTGGCTACCTCGCCGTCGCAGGCCGCAATTCTACCATCGAGTTCACTGGCAGATGTAGAGATGTCTTCTACGATGGATCCTCCCCATGTCGATGCTGAAACACCATCACCACGTCGTGGATCCACTTTCGTCGATGACGCTGAAACTCTAGGGTTTCGGTGGCAGCGCCGCTTCCCGATCTCTCAATCCGAGCTGCCAATGCTGCCATTGAGGACCTCCACTCTTCTGGTCGGGCCTCCAGCAGGAGTAATGTGCCGTCAAGCCCATTGAAAAATCCCCACAAAAGGGGAATTTGGGTCATTAAGCCAATTTGCAAAGCCCAACAATAATGGGCAAATTATAGGGAGTGGCCTGATAATGGCTCCTTTGGATATATCCCCACCCCGCTGCTTTACTTGTCCTGAGACTCTAATGGACTGTGAGTAGCCTCGTTCTTCTCTGTACAAACTGGAGAAAACTCAAGGGAGCGGTTTGGGCGGCCGTCTGAGGAGTCTCACCGGCACCACAGTCCGCCACCAGTATCTCTCGTGATGATGCTGTCGCCAAGGTCAAGGCGGCGCCAATAGGGAAACAGTCCTTTTTAGCGTCATATCGTCCCAATGATCGATCACCACCAAAAGCGGATCAGTGTTGTTCTGATGCGGACAAAATCATGGATCTTGTATTCGAATATCGGATGTTGGTATTTGAGTGAGAAGGATTCGGCCTCAAATCCTTTTGGAAGGACACAAGTTATCTCTCTCTCTCTCTCTCTATATATATATATATATATATATATATATATATATATTATATATATATATATATATATATATATATATATTGTTGGCATAAAGGCCCTTCAACTTAGTTTTGATGATGACTAACTTATGAAGTTAAGTTACTGATGATCTTATGTTTAATAAGTTTTATATATTGATCAAGATCTTAGTAGGTATTTAGCTTCAACAAAGAATTCAAAGTCAAGTCTTAGAACAATACATATTGATTCAAGAACTCGCGTATCAAGATCGCATCTAGTACTCAGATGGAGTCAAGCTTTATAGATCGTGTTTGGATCGAGTCGTCTTGGAGATGAAGATCAAAGAAAAGATTTGCATCTAGGTTTGTTTAATTTAGAGTTTAGATTTTGTGTAAGGATAGCTAGTTTTGATATGCTCAAGTACACACACACAAGTTCAAAAGCTTATTGGTTTCGGTTTAACCGATTTTGAATTTTTAAGAATATACATATATCGAACAGATAGAATTAAAAGAAGTTTACATGGTTTAATGTATATTGGATTTAGTCCATATACATCTATGTTTCATAATGTTTAAAAATTTATTTAGATGTATCTACGTCATGTGTTTTAAGTTTTGTTTTTATCAAAACTTAATTTGGCATTTAATGTCAAAAACATAGATATATCTTTTATATATGTATTGGATTCTATCCATACATAGTAAGCTTCAAACGTATTTCAATATCATATTTTTGTATTTATACAAGTTTACAGAAAAATTGGTTTTCCATTTCAAAGTCTAGTTTTTGAAAAATATGGGTTTTTATTTAAAATTTAATTTCTATACCTCAAAAATAGTTCAACATATTTGTAATATATGTTGATTTTTTATCACACATATTTGTACTTCAAAATATTTATAAGAACTTATTTTTGTGGGATTTTATATATTTTATTTGATTTTTTAGGGTGTTTACAAGTCCATTCTTTAACCCTGAAAATCTTGGTCAGAGTCTTCTGGCGGTCGACCAACCAGTCAACTGGATCAGAGCTCAGTCGACCGGTCAGTCAACCGATGTACACAAGGACGTGCATCTGACCTAGCCTATATGGCCGGTCGACCGTACGGTCGACCGACTGGTACTACCCAACTCTCGAGTAGGCCCGGTCGACCGAGCGATCGACCGACAGGGCAATTTGCCTTGGGGCCGATCGATCGGGCGGTCGACCGACAGACTCAAATGGTCAATTTTTTGACCGTTGGCTAGTCGATCAGGCGGTCGACTGACAGCCCATTCTGGCCAGTTTTTGATGCCAATGGCTAGTTTCTCCTAGGCCTTATAAAGGGATTTTGGGGCTGTTTTTATTAAGATTTTTCAAGAGCTAAATTTCTCTACTTCTCTAATGTTTTAGCAAAGTTTCAAAAGAGTTTTTGTACCAAAATTCTCTATCTTTATTTGTTTTCAAAGTTTTTGAAAAATCAAAGAAAAACAAGATTTGAGAAATTGTTTTGTTTTTCATTTTACATATCTATCATGAAGTTTTTTCTAAGTGTT
The DNA here is from genome assembly GCA_038442645.1 of Agave tequilana. Lineage (NCBI taxonomy): Eukaryota > Viridiplantae > Streptophyta > Magnoliopsida > Asparagales > Asparagaceae > Agave > Agave tequilana. The sequence goes on along the minus strand of JAVJIF010014610.1, from coordinate 23,929 downwards.
TTTTTGTTATTTCTTTTTCAGAACACTTTGATTTCTCACACTTAAGCTATAATTCTAAACCTACTTTTAGGATCTTATTTTGTGAGAAAAATGGTTTGTGATCCTTTAAGATCACTAAATGTTGTTTGTGATCATTAGATCACCAAGTTGTAAACTTTTTCTTCGCTTTGGCTTTGTGCCTGCCCTTTTATGTAGAAGTGATTGTGTTTAAGAGAGAGTTTTGTACTCCCGGTGTTGAGTTGTAATTTCTCAGTGGAGGTCCCTTTGTGGAAGGTCCTGTGTGGACATAGTAGAAATCCTTCTGTGTGAAAGCGGAGACGTAGAGCAGTGGCTCGATCTCAAAACATATCCTTGTGTTTGCGTTTAGATCTTTCTCTCTAACTCTCTCTTTATATCTTGCATTGTTATTAATTCCTTATATCTTATACATGCTTGGTATTGTTTGTGTACTCACACTTGTGTTGAATCAAGAGAGCTTTTAAGGTACCTCAATTTTAATTTAGAGGAATCTAGAGGAGCAGTTCTAGAGCCCTTCACGGAGAATTCGAACTCACTCTTGATTGTATATAGTGTGGTAGCAATTAAGTTTAAATTTCGCATCATTTATCCTAGATTAGCCTGTACACCTATTCACCCCCCTTTAGGTGTACTTTCATATGTGTGTGTGTGTACACATACATACATACATACATACATACATACATACATACATATATATTTATGTATGTCTATGTGTGTGTGTGCGCGCACACACTCATGTTGGCCCAAAGGCCTTCCACTCTAGTTTTGATGATGATTAACTCATGTAGTTATGTTTACTAATAATCTTGTGTTGTTTAAGTTTCAGATCATTACCAAGATATTAGTTGGTGATTAGCTTCAACAAGGTGTTTAGAAGCTTTTCATGATGATTCCAGGGCCAAAGCTTCAAGATCACACATTGCCTAGCCCATGGATGGAGTTTTGGAGCAAGTCTACTTGAAGATGAAGATCATCAAGAAGACTTAGGTATCCATAGTTTAGATAGTGTGTTTTAGATCCATTTGTAAAGCTTAACATAGTTGATATGCTCAAGTGCACAACACACACGTTTTCATGTTTTGGATTTGGTTTTCATGAATAGTAGATCAAAACAAGTTTACTTTATTTCTATGTATATTAGATGTATTCTAGATATACATACATGGTTTAACTTGCTAGACAAACTTATTTTGATATCCCTATTTATGTGTTGAAAAATCAAGTTTGATAAAAATACAAGTTTTGTTTTTGATAAAATTTGCAAGACTAAAAAATGAATTGATATGATTGATATATGTCTTGAAATTTTTATCACAAGTTTGTGTTTCCATATAAAATGATAAAAACTATTTTTGGTGATTTTTAGAATTGTTAAAAGATTTTTAGAAAAATATTTTACACTGTTTTTCTGACCCAGATTTCTGTTCCAGGCTTCAATCAGTCGACTAGTCAACCTGACCTAGTCGACTTGGGTGAAGTCGGTCGACCGGGCCGGTCGACCGACGTGCACAAATCTGTGCACGTTTGGAGGCACTGGGACGGTCGACCGCTCCGGTCGACCGGGGCACTTACAGTGCTCTCTGTTTGTTTCGGTCGACCGGGCCGGTCGATCGCAGTTACCCAACAGTCATATTTCTGACCGTTGGCGGTCGATCGGGCCGGTCGACCGTTGCCTGTCAGAGCTGCTAGCTCAGCTCTAACGGCTAGTTTTCTGATGGGCCTATAAAAACCCCATCTCTTTGGTTTTTTGGCCAAGGTTTTTAGAGACAAAATTTTCAGACTTTCTCTATTGTTTTAAAAGAGTTTTAAAAGAGTTTTGTACTTTAAACTTCTAATCTTTATTGTTTTTGGGTTTTTGGAAAATCAAAGAAAACTAGGATTTTGGGATATTGATTTGATCTTTAATTTCTATCATATACAAGAGATTTCCCAAGTAGTTTTTCTTTGTTGCTTGTTTTCAAAAACACCTAGTTTCCACACTTGAGCTATCACCTATCCTAATCTATTTAGGATCTTGTTTTTGTGGAAAAGAAAAAAGAGAAGTGTTTGAGGTTAAGCCTCTGAGTAGTAAACCCTCCTTGCTTTTGTTGTATCCCTCTTTGGTAGAGGTTGATCGGAGTGGTATTGTGTTTGGATCCCTCTTAGGTAGAGGTGATTGTGATTGAGTTGTATTGGCTACGGGCCTTATCCCTCTTCGGTAGAGGTGGATTGTGGTTGTATAGCCTCGGTGGCTTTGTAAGGATTGAGAGAGGAGTTCGGTACTCCTATAGTGGATTGGAAATCCTACACGGTGGTGTAGGCGGGGATGTAGAGCTAGGGGCTCGAACCTCGAAACATATCTGTGTGTTTGCGTTTGATCCAATATCTCTCAACTCTCTCTCTCTCTCATTTATTTGTGCAAAGCATCATACCTCATTCATATCATATATTGCTTGTGTTGAGCATTGTCATATCATATCTATTTGCTTGTGTTGTGCCTTGCATAATTCACATTGCTACATCTTGTATATGCTTGGTTGTTTGTGTGTGCCTCACTTGTACTTAATCAACAAGAGCTTCACATAGCACCTCAACCCATTCAAGGGGAATCAAGAGGAGTTAGTCCAGAATCCTTCACGGGGAATTCGGCTACACTTGTTGATTGTACTAAGTGTGTTGCAATATTTGCATTAGCTTCCGCATTTAGTGCACTTAATTTTGCATTTAGTTTTAGATTAGCACTAACACCTATTCACCCCCCTCTAGGTGTTCCTTTCAATTGGTATCAGAGCTAGTGCTCCTGATACTTAGGCTTAACATCCTAGGAGTGAGATCCATTTGCTTGCTAATCTATTGTTTGCATTTGCTTGCTTTGCACACATATAGTTTATCATGGCCTTCATGACCCCACCTATGTTTGACCCTTCCAACATTCATGTTTGGAAGATTAGGATGACCGTTTATTTACAAACCCTAGGTCATAAAGTTTATCTTGGCATTACCAAGGAATCCTTCCTTAGTGATAGCAATCATATAGGGGCCAATGCACAAGCCCTTGAGGCCATTAGAAGCACATTACCTAAAGATTATCTTATGTGTGTTTCTAACTTTGATTCCGCGTTTGTAGTGTGGAACAAATTGACAACCACCACCACCTCCGAGCTTCTATTGCCAAATCAACCGGAGGAAACTAGTGGAGAATCCGATTCACAATGCTTCATGGTCCAAGGGAATGACTCCCTTAAGGTACACTCGGAAACTCTATTAGATAGTGATGATGATGCTAGTTTTTCAAATGATTTTGTTGATCCCATGCTTTGAATGAAGAACTATCTATTGTGTGTGAAAAGTTAATAGAAAAAATATAAATTTTGAAAAAGGAAAGTCTAGGACTTGAAAATAAAAATAAAAGTTTGCATGCTAGACTTAACAATGTTTTGCAAGAGAAGGTTGAGGTCTATAATGAAAGAGATGCATTAAGATCTCAATTAGAACTTGCATTAAAAGAAAATAAATTTTTAAAATCTAAAAATGATTGTGAAACATTCTTGAAGAAAAATGAAAACTTATCTTCAAAATTGATTTTGTTTTAAAAGAGAATGTTGATTTGAAAAATAAAATTATTTCCATTTCAAATGATTTAGATGAGTGTTTAAAGAAAAATGTTGTTTTGAAAAATAAGATTGATGAACATGTTTGCCATGCTAGTGTAGCTTCTTCATCTAGTCTACCTAATGCATGTACCTCTTCTTCTAAGATTAATGATGATATTTGTATGTTAAAGAAGAGAGTAGATTGTTTGGGCTCCACTATGAGCCAATGTGCCATGAACCATACACGCTTGGAAACCTTGGTTCGAAAGAAACAAGTTCCATCCTTTATGCATGCACACCCTCCACGGCATACACATGCTCCACACGGACACACCCATCACAAGTATGCTCATGTGTACACTTGTACACATTGTGGACGTAAGGGCCACCTTGCTAAATTTTGTTATAATAGATTACATACTCCTAATTTAGCAAAGAATTTTGTTGGGTTAGAGAAGGGACTAACCCCCATGGACCCAACAAGATGTGGGTACCAAAGACCACCCCTCCTATTATTTTTGATGTAGGTGTGGGCTCTCACATGACGTGAGAGTAATGACACCTTGGAGTGGATGCGTTCCGGACTTAAAGGAAATCAATTGGATGCATCACTTTCAAGGGAAGATTTGGTGGAGATGACCACCATATTTTGGAGACAAGGAGAGTTGCCTTCTAGGTTTTGGTAACAATTCTTAACTCCTTATTATTGTTTACATGCTTTCATATTGATGTTTTATAGCATGTTTTCATTGTTTATGGATTAGTGTGTAAATATCACATTTATTAGATCCTTGACATACATGTATAGTATTTGAGACACACATGCTTGCATGAACCCATACTTAGTGTTCTCACCTTTGTTTAAGCTATAATGTACATCATGAATCTAATACATGTGAATTTACATAGTAATCATGTTTTTAGTTTTATCATGATGATTTTTTTTATTGAGTTTTGATGCTTCATGTGTAGATTACATGTTTAGATGTTAGTTTTCATTAAGACTAGTTATATACTTGTGCATATAGTGGGCCACAAATAAATTTATATATGTTTGAGCTTGATTGCTTATTTGAACCCATTAGATGTGCTAGTATAGTATAGTTTTGATGATTCATGCATTTTAAACTTGTATTCCTATTTTTGAATTTGCTTTATGAGTTTTCACTTCATGTATATGTTTGTATTGCCAAACTTTAAAATATACATGTATACCCTTGAGTCATTTGCCTTTCATGCAAATCAATATATGGACTCAATTGTGTTTAGAGATATGTATGTATACTTATTGTGTTGACAATTCATACATATACCTTGAAATGAAATGTGTTTGGTGAAGATTTAGCTTTTTCTTGATTTTGTGTTTAATTGTTTAACTTCATGTATATGTCTATCTTGTCCAAACTATTAGATATACATGTTTATCTTTTTGAGCCACGTGCCTTAATGCATATATCTTGTGGACTCTTTATGTTTTGGATATGTATGTATACTTTAGTTTGTATTAGACATACATATGCCATGAAGGTTAAATAAGTTTTGATGTTTTCATATTTTCATGTATTCATTTTTCAATGTTTAAGAAATAATTGAGGTTAAATGAATATTTTCATGATTATGATATTCACACTTTATTTGTACACTCACATTTATTGCTTGCTCATGTTTTGTATTCATGAGTCATATTTATGCTTCATTGACTTGAGTGTTTGATATCATGTGGATTTCATGTTTTATGAAATTTTTTTTGTTTATTTCTTGCTTGAAGGATTTCGCACTAGTTAACAAGTTTTTCATTTTGACTAGTTCGTATTCTTCAATTTGGTAGTGATTTTCAAACAAAACTACATTTTCAAATCTATTTTTGAAAACCCCTACCTTCTATGGGAGGTTGGAAGGGAGATCATGCACAAGTATGCTTTACTATGAAAATCATTTTAAACTTGATCATGAGATGGGTGGATTAGATTATATGAGTTATACCATGCTTTATTGTTATGTCAATTGGTATCATTGAATTCTTTCAATTGGTATCATTTTGATCTTTGTGTATACTCATATGTTTATTGTGTATGTATATTTTCAATTGGTATCATCTATTGGTGATTGGTACACATTCTATTTCATACACATATACTTGTTTTATTTGTGCTTAAGATATAAATTTTTCACAAAATCTTGTTTATGCTAGCGCTTGAGCTTCAATTTTGTTTCAATTGATTACTTTTAAATTGGTATCAAGCCCATGCATCTTTTTAGTTGGTATTTCATAAAGGGGGAGAAAATTAATTTTGTCCTTCAATCGGTGATTCTTCAATTGGTATTTGTTTCCCACTCCCTTACTTTATGATTGAAAATTTCATATTGGTATCATATGTTTAATATGAAAATTATTTACAATTGGTATCAAAATTTTGTTTAGACATTCAAAATTTATTATGTTTAATTTCAATTGATATCAAGATGTTTCATGTGTTTTTGCTTAAAATTGGTATCTAAAAATTTTATTTTTAAGAAAAATACAAAAGTTTTGATTTGTATTGACTATATGCATATAGATTCATGATGAGTGTATCTTGTATTGAAGAGCTTAACATCTCTTCTTTATGTGGTACACGTGTGTAGAGGGAGCTTCACATCTCCTCTTATGCATTACATAATGTGTGTTATGTGAATTAGGGCTTAACATCCCTCTTTCATGTAATGCATATGTGTAGGGAAGCTAACTTAGCGTCTTCCTCTTCATGAATGTATATAGCATATAACATCTATTGATCTTTGTTTATTTTCAATTGATATCAAGATACTTCATTGACATATTTATCTATTGATATCATGTTGTTTATAGTCACCCCTTATTGACCTTGTTTTTGTTTTAGACAAAAGGGGAAGAACATTGTTTTATTGTTTTGATTGACTTAAAAAGGGGAGAAAGATTTTTACCCCTCATTTATTGTTTGGATTCTTTAACCCCTTCTTGATCTTTTGTTTGACAAAAAAAGGGGGAGAAAAATTTGTTTGATTTGATTTTACTTTGTTTACCCCTTTGTTGATAAGTGACAAAAAGAGGGAGAATAATTTGAGTTTTATATATGCATACTTAAGTTTTTGCATGTATTAAGTTTTATTGGTATCTAGAGCATCTAGTGTTCTTGTTAATGTTTTATTAATTTAATTGGTATCTAGAGCTTCTAGAATATGTTTATGTGTCTTATGCATGTTGTTGCATACATATTCATGTGCTTCATTTCCATATCTTATTATTTATGTCTATGCATGAGTTAAGGGGGAGCTTCTTTGAAGCTTAACTTTAATCCATGCATATATAACTCCATGAGTTTTGTCATCATCAAAAAGGGGAGATTGTTGGCCCAAAGGCCTTCCACTCTAGTTTTGATGATGATTAACTCATGTAGTTATGTTTACTAATAATCTGTGTTGTTTAAGTTTCAGATCATTAACCAAGATATTAGTTGGTGATTAGCTTCAACAAGGTGTTTAGAAGCTTTTCATGATGATTCCAGGGCCAAAGCTTCAAGATCACACATTGCCTAGCCCATGGATGGAGTTTTGGAGCAAGTCTACTTGAAGATGAAGATCATCAAGAAGACTTAAGTATCCATAGTTTAGATAGTGTGTTTTAGATCCATTTGTAAAGCTTAGCATAGTTGATATGCTCAAGTGCACAACACACACGTTTTCATGTTTTGGATTTGGTTTTCATGAATAGTAGATCAAAACAAGTTTACTTTATTTCTATGTATATTAGATGTATTCTAGATATACATACATGGTTTAACTTGCTAGACAAACTTATTTTGATATCCCTATTCATGTGTTGAAAAATCAAGTTTGATAAAAATACAAGTTTTGTTTTGATAAAATTTGCAAGACTCAAAAATGAATTGATATGATTGATATATGTCTTGAAATTTTTATCACAAGTTTGTGTTTCCATATAAAATGATAAAACTATTTTGGTGATTTTTAGAAGTGTTAAAAGATTTTTAGAAAAATATATTACACTGTTTTTCTGACCCAGATTTCTGTTCCAGGCTTCAATCAGTCGACTAGTCAACCTGACCTAGTCGACTTGGGTGAAGTCGGTCGACCGGGCCGACGTGCACAAATCTGTGCACGTTTGGAGGCACTGGGACGGTCGAACGCTCCGGTCGACCGGAGCACTTACAGTGCTCTCTGTTTGTTTCGGTCGACCGGGCCGGTCGACCGCAGTTGCCCAACGGTCATATTTCTGACCGTTGGCGGTCGACCGGGCCGGTCGACCGTTGCCTGTCAGAGCTGCCAGCTCAGCTCTAACGGCTAGTTTTCTGATGGGCCTATAAAAATCCCATCTCTTTGGGTTTTTGGCCAAGGTTTTTAGAGACAAAATTTCCAGACTTTCTCTATTGTTTTAAAAGAGTTTTAAAAAGAGTTTTGTGCTTTAAACTTCCAATCTTTATTGTTTTTGGGTTTTTGGAAAATCAAAGAAAACTAGGGTTTTGGGATATTGATTTGATCTTTAATTTCTATCATATACAAGAGATTCCCAAGTAGTTTTTCTTTGTTGCTTGTTTCCAAAAACACCTAGTTTCCACACTTGAGCTATCACCTATCCTAATCTATTTAGGATCTTGTTTTTGTGGAAAAGAAAAAAGAGAAGTGTTTGAGGTTAAGCCTCTAAGTAGTAAACCCTCCTTGCTTTTGTTGTATCCCTCTTTGGTAGAGGTTGATAGGAGTGGTATTGTGTTTGGATCCCTCTTAGGTAGAGGTGATTGTGATTGAGTTGCATTGGCTACGGGCCTTATCCCTCTTCGGTAGAGGTGGATTGTGGTTATATAGCCTCGGTGGCTTTGTAAGGATTGAGAGAGGAGTTCGGTACTCCTATAGTGGATTGAAAATCCTACACGGTGGTGTAGGCGGGGATGTAGAGCTAGGGGCTCGAACCTCGAAACATATCCGTGTGTTTGCGTTTGATCCAATATCTCTCAACTCTCTCTCTCATTTATTTGTGCAAAGCATCATACCTCATTCATATCATATATTGCTTGTGTTGAGCATTGTCATATCATATCTATTTGCTTGTGTTGTGCCTTGCATAATTCACATTGCTACATCTTGTATATGCTTGGTTGTTTGTGTGTGCCTCACTTGTACTTAATCAACAAGAGCTTCACATAGCACCTCAACCCATTCAAGGGGAATCAAGAGGAGTTAGTCCAGAGCCCTTCACGGGAAATTCGGCTACACTTGTTGATTGTACTAAGTGTGTTGCAATATTTGCATTAGCTTCCGCATTTAGTGCACTTAATTTTGTATTTAGTTTTAGATTAGCACTAACACCTATTCACCCCCCCTTTAGGTGTTCCTTTCAACTCATACACACACACACACACACACACATATACACATATATTTATATATGTATATACCATAACATTAGCATACAACCATTTCCTCGAGAAGAAACATTTCTCACTTCACATAAGTATTAACTTACTTAATTCCACTAGCATGCATGAATAACTCTTTTCATATTTCGTTCATAACAATATACATGAAACTTTTTAAGTTAAGACATGGTAAATATATTTAACAATTTACATGTTCCCATATCTACATGAGGCTAATCCCTCCCACTTTTTTATTTAATTTAGTACTCTGTAACATCCCATTATCTTAACCCCCAAGCATACGAATTTTCTTCTAATTTTCAATAAAAATCGTATTTTTATGTATTTTTTACAACTTTTTATTTTCAACCATTATCAAGGCATGTATCTGGGTTAAGGTTTTACTTACCCTCGCAAGAGATTAACCAAGATCTTTACTTGTCTCACCAATTCCACCAAAACCTAAACACACACACAGAGACACAGACACACATATATACACACATATACAAATACATACACACACTGTGCGCGCGCGCGCCCACACACACACTATAGCAGAAAAGAGAGATCAACTTAATTTCATCCATAATTAGTTTATCACCTTGAAAAACTAGCAAGCAAGCTTCAAATACTAAATCCCACTAGGCCTGCATGCAAAAGTTAATCTTCTTCGAGTTAAGAACTAGATCTCTCGAAAAGTAAGAAATTTGTGAGGTAAATATTTTATTATTTTATAAGATTTACCTCCAAAAATGAAAAAAAAGTGTGTGTGTGTGTGTGTATTTTGGAGGGGAGAGTGTATGGGAGGAGAGAGTGTGAGAGAGGGGAGGTGGGGGTGGCCGGTTGCCCTAGGAGGAGGGGAGAGTGAAAGACTAGAGGGGGAGTGAGAGAGAACCTGTGGATGAAAAATAAGAAGAAAAATCCCATAATTATAGATGTATTTTCCACCACAAATGAGGGATTTATGCCATGTGTCTTCTAAAAATCTCACTCTCATCTCCACCATACACCTACATGAAAGACCCCATGCCTCCTCTCCATGCCTCTCATCATTTCTTATATTATTCAATTATGATTGTTTTGACCAATTTAAAATGGAAGAGACCATTTCATCTTTCTTGATGAATACTTAGAGAGAATACATGTATAATATATGTATACCAACAATACTTTACTTAACATCCCACCCACTATTCAATTATGGCATAAATTTAGATCTTTAAGGAGAGGGAATCCCATTCAAACTTCACTTGATATAAATACACATGTATAATATTTTGTAAACATATAATACAAAATTCTTATTTTTCATGTATTACCTCAACCAATCATTTTTAAACTTTACTCTTATTTTTAGTTACTTATGTAACATACAAAAATGTAATTTACCTGTTCTAATTATTATCTTATCAGTGATGATCAACATTGAGCATAATATTCAAGATAATTCTATAAACTTAAAATATTCATACGGAGGTTCTAATCATAGCATTTTATATCAGGCATTACACAAAGACTTACACGTTTGAGAGTTCTTGAGGGAACTTGTAACGTTGGGTGATCTTGAGAGATTATGCATAGTGAAAATCCTTCATTACGGTGAAGGCGGGGACGTATAGCAAGTTGTTCGAACTTTAAAACAAATATTTATTGTTTACAGTTGCTCTTATTTCTTTTTCACTCTCTCATACTCACTCTTATTTGTATCTTGTATGCTCTTACTTGCTTATCATTATATACTTGATATTGTTTTATATGCTTGCACTCATTTAAATTTAGAAAGCAATTAAGCACACCAACTCTCATTTAAGAGAAATTTAGGGTCTTTCACCATATATCCGGCTTCATTTCTTGGTTATCATTTGTGTATTCATTTTGTTAATTTAAGTTTTAAATTTTCGCATTTGATTAGAACATCACATATTCACCCTCCTACTAAGTGATTTCACCAGCATGTCATCCCCATATTGTTTGGTCGCAAAAGTTGGGTCAATGTAAAGTTTCTTTGAGTGGCTAAAAAGTTACAGCGGAACGATTCTGATTATAAAAGAGAAAAGAAGATATAATTCTCCCCTTTATTTAAGGCTGGATTCTTCGTATGGCAATAGAGAGTGATTCTTGTTCTCTGTTGACCGGCCGAATGTCACGCTTTTCTTTAGGATGCTCTCAAAAATCAATCAAGAGTGAGCTCAATTTTTAACACGCTAAGTGTTTAGAGCCCATTGATTACTCTCTCTCTCTCTCTCTCTCTCCCCCTCCCAGAAAGCAAGAAGTAAACAAGAAGTTTTAGCTTAAGAATTCTCAGCTTTCAATTCTCCAAAGTTTCCTTCCTTTCTTCTCTGGCCCCCCACTTTTTAAAGATCCTCAGGCTATTTGTAGGGAGTCATAGGGGTATTATTATCCCCTAAAATTCATCCATTATAGGGATCAACTCCCCATTACGCAGGGAGCTTATTGACCTAGTAATTGGGATCAGTTATAACAGAATGTGGGTCTCGCGCTGGACAAAAATCTCGCGTTGCTTGTTGTAGACGCGGATGGAGAGTTTCTTAGACCAACATTTGAAGTATGGAGCGGAGTTGCTCAAACCCGGGTGGGGCGCGGAGTTTCTTAGACCCGCATCTGAAGTCTTTATTTTTCCTTGGCCGCGAGGTCCGCGTTTTAGTTGAAACGCGACCTTCACGTTGAAGTGAGGCTCGCATCTGATGGCTTATCCTTATTAATTTTTAGACAGCCTACAAAAATCTCTTTAAAGTTTTTGACACTTCATGGTTGACTAGGACGAATTTCGAAATACTTTGGATTTAGGTTGATTTTGGGCTCCCATGATTGGACTAACAATCTTTCGAAATGCCCTGAGCTTGATCCTGTCTGGATTCTGCTCTTCGTGAGTGCACTATTGAACTGCTTGAAGCCTCTAGGAAAGATCACCATAAATATCTTAGAAACTTAATTTAGAATAAGCTCTGATTTGTTTGTCGATGTACTATTGAACCGGCAGAGTTGCGATTACTTTTGCCAGTGTACTATTGAACTGATTGTAGAAGAAGGAACATACTCCTTGTATGTGGAGAACACGGCTCTCATAGATACAACTGCTATGCTGATCAAGTGCAGACGCGAACTTTGAGACATGACTCTCAATTGTTATAGAGACGCGACTCTCAATTATCGTTGACATACGACTCTAAATTCCTGTAAAGGCGCAGCTCTTAATTGATTGTAAAGACGCGACTTTTAAATTGCGAAGATCGCATTGGAAGCTTCCAGACGCGGACGTGGGTGCCGCGTTAGACACGTGGCTGGCTCCACTATCCCCTTCAACCTGTGGAAGATGATCACTGCATTCGTTGAAGTAAACAGGTAACAATAAGTTCGTCGATCAAAACTACTCAGGAAGTCAGAGCTTCTCTTCAGAGATGGTATCGAAGAGGGCGAGAAGGAACTGTACAACAGAGCTATAAGTTGCTTTGTCAGATCTAGACCTCTATGGAGTATTTTTGATTTGCATCCGGATAATGTGGACATGATGCACCAATATAGTCTCAGATCTCCCTTTACCAATCTTATTCAAGAAAGCGACCGTAATAAGCATGATGCATTTGAAGGTCACAGGAAAGGGAACATTACCGATGTGGTCTCGGATCCTTCCTTCACCAATCTTATTCAAAGAAGTGACAACAATGGAGAATCCATACTCATTGGATGACTATCTAGTGATAAAATCTCCCATTAAGTGAAGGATTACGGCCTTGTGAGGGAGGAGAATTTTCATGTCAGTTGGCCTGGTGAAACCAGAATATTCCACTGCATTTTGATCTCGAGGAACACCATTGTTCTCAAGAGGAGAGAAAATGTATTTGTCATTCTGCACGCAGAACAACATGATCATGAAGCCAGTTTCTACTGAAGGAGTTTTATAAACATGTAGTTCACTGCGAAGAAGCTTTTGTCAAAGAAGAGTTGCAAGTCCAAGCCCTGGTTACAGTCAAAAAGGGCACGCTGAAGGGATGCCCAACGTCTCAAGGAGCAAATACAGTCTCTTGCTGAGCAAGAATGACTTCCTGTTCTTTTTTAAAACACTCTATCTTGTTAAACAAGAGAGTGTTTGTATCACTTTTTTTAATTTTGATATAAATAAAAGTGATAATTTTGCCTTCGTCTTGTCATAACTTTCTTTCTTTTTGTTTTGAAAATCAGAAAATGAAAGCGATTGCCTTTAATTGCAAGAGGTGACGATTAATAGCAACTCAAAGTTTGAAATTGTCATTAAGGAATTTGAAAGGTTACTGTCAGAGGTGTGAGGTTAACTTGACAGATATTAAATTCGTAATTTGAATAAACTCTATAAACTTGCTATCGCATTGATGAGAATAATAAGTGGTGTTAAATCCACTAGGAATTTATAAAAAAATACCGTCAAACGTGTAATGTCAACGTAACGGGTTAGGATTTGCGATTGAAAGCAAATTGAATTATCAGAGGTGTGATATTAACTTGACAAGGAGGTTAGAGGTGTGAAATTAACTTAGCATTTAGAAGATCTCGTTTTCATTAAGAAAACTGATAAAATTACTGTTATAAGTTCAGTGTTAACTTGATAGTGAGATGAATGTTAGAGGTGTGATATTAACTTAGCATTTGACATCTCGACTTCGATGAGAAAGCTCGAGGGAAGATTATTATCATAGGTGTAGTATTTAACTTAACAATGAAATGGATGCTAGAGGTGTGATATTTAAACTTAGCATCAAATTTCTCATTCTCGATAAGAAAATCGAGAGAATCACTATTATAGATATAATGTTAAATTGACAAGGATTCATATTGTGATGTGAGAAATTTTGGTCAGAAGTATAATGTTAACTTGATCGAGAAATTTGCGATTTGAGCAAGAATTGACGAGTGAAATTTTTATCCGCTAGGCAGATTAGGGGAATCATTGTAGAGGTATAATATTAACTTAACAACGAGGTATGCCAGAGGTATAATGTTAATTTGACATATTTGATCTGTGATTATTTTACTTGGGAAACAATTACCGCTTTTTGTAGTTTTACCATTCCATAGATAGGAATTGGTAAGAGATTTTGAAGGAAAAGGTGGGATCAAGTCCCTTAAGATTTTTAGCATACTTTCAGCTATCAACGGATTTAGTATGGCTGTACCAACTACCGTTTGAATTGGGCTAGTTTTGTTATTACCCTCAGCATGATGAGTTATCGAGAATTTTCTGTTGAGCTTAAATGCCAACAATTTCTCTATCCTTTAGATGTCGAAGGCGTCGGATGTTCGTAGATATATTAGATAAGAGTGACATGGCTAAAACTTGACATTTTACCTTTATCCTTTCTTCAATGTTTACATCATTCATTAGTGTAACTAATGTTCGTCAGCTGGCATCGATCGATCGTGAAGTAATCCGCTGAAGGAAGAAGCTCTTCTTTGACGCTCTCCAAGCATCTTGGATCTCTAACCCTTATGCATCTGATTGATCAGGGTGAGGCTTTGATCAGAGGTGTAGTGTTAACCTGATCATGAAAGAGCTCTATTAAGGATAGTACTTTTCAAGAATCTGTCGTTGATTGGCATCATGAGCGTATCGCCGTCCGAGTTATAAAGCGGTATGCTCCATTTGAGTAGACTAGTTCTACTATAAATGGTCCTTCTCATTTGGGTTGAATTTTCTCTTTCGTCTTGTGTCACATAACCATGGGTCTTCTGACAGTTAAGATAAGGCCACTTTTCTTGAAAATCTATTTCTGACTTTCTAATTGAAAGCTCTAGAAATTCGGGCTTGATAGAGCTTGATTTGTTATTAGGCTTGTAGACGTTTGTCGTCTAAAGTTTCTAACTCTTGGAGACGCAGTCGATGCTTCTCCTCGTCTCCCATCCTGGTTGTCAAGGCAACTCATAGAGATGGGACCTGGATCTCCAGTGGGAGTACAGCTTCACATCCGTACACTAAGAAAAATAGCGTGGCCTTTGTCGGAGTTCTCACCATTGTGCGATAAACCCATAGGCATTCACCTAATTTTTCGTCCCAGTTACATTGACTTTTTGAGACAAACTTCTTGAGAAGTTTTCAATAATCTTGTTAAAAGCTTCTGCAAGGACATTAGCAGCTCGATAGTATCCGTTATAATACATTTTGGATTCTGAATTTATTACAGAACCTCTAAAATGCTTGGCTAACGAATTGGGGTCCATTATCGTGGACGATTTGTCGAGCTACACCAAAGCGGTAGAGTGTGTGATGCTTGATGAACTTGATCATGTTTACTATCTTTACCTCCTTCAAGGGAACAACTACCGCCCATTTAGAGAAGTAATCCATTATGGCTAAGATGAAGCGATGTCCTTTGGATGTTGGAGGACGATGGGTCCAATAACATCTATTTCCCATATCTCGAATGGCCAAGAGGAGGACGTTGGATGAAGATGTCCAGTGCTTGATGGACGAAGTCACCATGGATCTGATAGGCATGGCATCACTTAGCATAGGCGATGGCGTCAGGGATCATCTTTGGCCAGTAATAGCCGAGTCTCTAAGCCGGTCTTCAAGCTTAGGTCTAGGTTGGTGAACTTCGCACACACCGTTATAAGCTTCTTTGAATGCCTCCTATGCCTCCTATGTGAAAGGTATCGGAGTAGGATTCCATCATACAATTGGCGATACAATGTTCGCATGATCGCATTATAATAGAATCGAGGGCTTTCATTCTGATGGCTGCTACCTCCTTGGGGTCATCAAGCAGATGCCATACAAGACGAAGTCAATATAAGAGAATCACCAATCCCTATGTTCGAGACTTGTCGTAGTCTCCAAAACCTCTTTAACTTGAAGGTCTCCTCTCAGAGTTCTACCGTCTTCAAAGACGAATTTGCAACAGTACAAGTCATGACTATGGACAAGTACTCTCTCTGTGGCTCCAGCTGGAAGGACCAATGAACCAGCGAGGGACGCTAGTGTGTCTGTATGTGCATTTTGTTGACGCGGTACATGGTTAATGTAGAAGTTTTCAAACTTCTCTGTTATGACAATGGTCGAGTTGTGATAGGGCAAAAATCTTCGTGTTGGACTTTGTAGTCCCCGCGAACCTGGTTGACGATGAGCTTTGATTCACCATATGCTTCGAGATTTTTGACCTCAATCTCTTCAGCAAGTTACATCCTGATCAAGAGAGCATTGTAATCCTAGACATTATTAGAATACGACTCAGTTAACGATAATGCATGAGGCATCACATAGTATATAGGGAGATAGTACTACCCCCCACACCGCGACGATATTTCCCTCGAGATTTGTCCTTGACGCTCCGTGAAGAATAGTTACCACACTTGTTCTTTTGAGGAGGCGTTGATCAAGTTAACTTATGTAATCTCGCCTGGGAGATCATCGTAAATTTTGAAGTTCCTGAAACTGGATGATCGGCCAGAGAATCTACCACAACTTGCCCATTAATCGCCTTTTGTGGCATGAATTGCATTCATATTGTGAGAGCAATATGGCCTATTTCGCTAATCTGTAGTTCAATAAAAATGTCTTGTCATGAACAATCACAAGGGATTAACTCTGGATATGACTTGAGCGTTGCCCCATAAGGTAGTGTCGCATCTTCTGGATAGCGAAGACTAACACTAAGCATTCCTTCTTGATTGGGTTGTAACGGTGCTCCGCCCCAATCATTATTCTACTTAAACAGTAGATTGCATGTTCATGATTTTGATCATTATTTTTGAGCTATCAAAGTTCTCAAGGAATGATCCATCGCTCGAACATATAGCAGGAAAGATTTTCCTGATACTTGAGCTACAAGATCAGGTGGGTGTGTGAGATACTCCTTGATATCTTTGAATGGTTTTTGGCAAGTATTGTCCCAGATGAATGAGACTTTTTTCTTCATTAATTTGGTGAAAGGTTGGCAATATTCTGAAAGATTCAATATAAATCTCCAGATATATGCCAATCATCTTTATAGATCTTTGAGTTCTTTAATATTTCTCAGAGGTTGCATCTCTTGAACAGCACAGATCTTCTCTGGATCCAGATGAATTCCTTTGGATGTAACAATAAATTCAAAGAATTTACCGCTGGCTACCCTCAAGAAGGATTTGGTCGGATTCATCTTCAACTGGTGAGCCCGCATGATGTCAAACACTCTTTTCAGGTCTGCAAGATGATCGCTTTGTCGCGGCTTTTCACGACAATATCATCAACATAGTATTCTACAGTTTTACGTATATATTCATCAAAGATTGCATTCATAGCGCATTGATATGCCGCACCAGCATTTTTCAAGCCAAAACGCATTACTGTGTAGCAGTATACTCCTAAAGGCGTCCTGGAAGATGTGTGCTTTCATCTTCAGGGTACATCGTTATCTGATTATACTGTGAGAAACCACTAATGAAAGACATCCTCTTAAAATTGCAAGTATTGTCAATTATAACATCTGTGATCGGGAGAGAGAAATCGTCTTTAGGGCAAGCAGCATTCAAATCATGGTAGTCGATGTAAATCTGATCTTTCAATTCTTTTTTGGGAACAAGAACGATATTAGCCACCCAATCAGAATGCTGCTCTTCTCTGACGAAACCAGAGTCTTTGAGCTTTTTTACTTCTGATACGTTTGCTTTCATGATCTTAGGACAAAACCATCGTTGCTGCTGTTTAACTGGTTTGTCATCCGAGTTGATGTTGAGACGATGCATAGCAATCAGGAGATTGAGCCTGGGCATATCCTTGTAATTTCAAGCAAAGACATCTATATACTCTTGTATGAGCTGTATTAGGTCTTCTTTTCAAAAGGTGACAAGCTCTCGCTTTAGAAGATGGGCTTGGAGTTAGCCTCATCTTCAAGATTTATTTGAGTCACTTTATCCTCAGTGGGTGGTTCGCGTTGTTTAACACGTGTATCCCAAAGAGTATTTAAGTATTTAATCTATGAATCAGAGTCCGACTGGATTAATTCTTCAGATTTAAAGGTTTTTTCTCTATCATCTTCCAAATAGCTAGTTGATACCATGTTTACTGAGAGACTTTCAAAGATATCACCCGACACTGACATCTGAGTCCCACGATGACGTTGCTGATGAGCCGTCATGATAGACCTCTTTTCAGATTCAAAATCTGATGAGACTGGTGTAGTTATATAATCGAGTCCTCTTCAGGTCTTGTGGTAGTAATCGGGGTCTTTGCCTTTTGGTAAAAATGAACGAAGTAATGCTTGTTTTCTTTTGCCGAAATTAGGGCATGATTCTTTGGTAAAATCATACCTCATCCTTTCCATCAGATGGCATAACTTTTGTCCATAATGAAAAAATTGTGAAGTTTCAGAATCACCCCCTAAGCTTTCACACGGACTCAGTTTCGATCCGTCCGAATAGAATCAGCTTTTGACCCTTTCGCTTGGCTGGTCCTTTAAAGAGAGCATTGTATGTGCCTCCAATCTTTTCGTGTACTGGGAGAGATGACTTTATTTGTGCGCAAAATGATGTCAAAGCATGCATTTGCTGACCAAGGATCATTGGCCACGTCAGTACTAGTATCTGACGGTACATAATCCGAAGCGAGGGCAGAAGAGTAAGCCAAATCTAAATATTCATTGATAAATCACTCGCTTTCAACATTAGCAGTAGTATTGAAATTAAGCATATCAATCCTCATTACAAGAGGATTTATTTTCCAGAGACACTCGTCTTCTTCTGGCTCCGTACCTGCCTTGTTGCCAGAATTGGATTCTTTCGGTTGTGGATTCTCATCAATCTCAAGAGAATCCTGATAAAAGAGAAAACTGTAAAATAATTCTCAAATTCTTTAAACAGATGCTTTTGGTAATCAACATTCTCATTTTCTATCTTTACCAACGTATTATTCTTTGAAGAAGACTGAATGAGACGATGGCGTCGCGGTGAATCCAAGGTCGTCCCAGCAGCAGATTGTACGAGGTGTCAACATCAATGACATAACATGACACCTCGAATTTTAGGTCTCCAATTTGACACCAGAGTTTAATTTTTCCCATCTGGTGCGTACTATTGGCGTTGAAGTCATAAATGTTTGTCTGAGTGGCGCTTAACCGGCGGGTGGGGATCCCCAAATGCTGCATGATCCTGTGGGACATGATGCTCAACGTGGATCCCAGATCAACCTGAATACAACTCACTTCAAATGATCCGATATACCTTATGTAATATATGGATGTTTTTCTTTAACTTGCCTGTCTTCTGAGGTGAAGGCGATGTAGGAAAACTGTTTCGAGGTATGATGGCAATGGTTGCCGTCTTCCTTTTTACATATAGCATGAACTGGTCACAAAAATCTCTGCATTTGCTAATGCTTCTGAACCCCTGCTTCCCGTGTACGTATCACAGTATCAGTACGCGATACGACGTACAAACTTGATTTGACCTCTATCGTATTCCGATTGACCTGATTTCAGTTTCAAAAATTATTTTCTAATATTTTAAAATTTCAGGATTTTCTGGCATTTTTCTGGATTATTTTAGAAAATCTCCGTAGTCGGTGTCGACCGATACCGATAATCGACTTTACGATTTTTATTTCACAAACGGAGTTGTATTTTGAGAATCGGCTTTCACCATGTGTCTTAGAATCGTATTTTTTACGTTCGAGTATTCGGAGATTTCTTTTTTTTTGATGATTTATCGAAAATCGGGCCAAAACGGTGTCGCCCATATCGGCGAGACACTCTGGGATTTTAATTTGCAAATCGGATTGAGTTTCTGCAAAACGTTTTCATATTACATCTCAGAGTAATATTTTCTATTTTTGTAATTTTTGGGCATCGTTCGGAGATGGTCGAATATTGGGCTAATATTATAATATTAAAATATTAATTTTTTTTTTACTGTTTTTCTTTTCCCTTCTCTTCTCCCTTTCTCTGGAAACGTCCCCCACTGCCATTCACCCCTCTTTAAAAAACCCATCCCCCTCTCTCTCCTTCCATCTCTCCCACTCTCTCCCCCTCTCACTCTCACCGGCGGCCTGATCGCCGGCCAGGCGCCGGCGGCGCCGTAGGCCGGCCGGCGTAGGGCCGGCCGCGGGGAAGGAGGGCCCCCATCTCCCTCTCTCCCACTTCCTCTCTCCCTCTCTCACTCTTGCTGGATGGCCGGCGACCGTGGGCGCCGGAGCGGCGCCGGAGGCTGGCCAGGCCAGGCCGGCGGCGACGGAGGCCGGCAAGGCCGGCAGCGTAAGTGGTGGAGTAGGGGCTGGCGCCCCCACCTCTCTGTTCTCTTCCTCGCGCAGTGGGAGCGGCCGGCCGGAGCGGCGCCGGGGCGGCGCTGGCGCCGGCAGGGCAGCCGCGCCGGCGGGGTGGCCGCGCCGGCCGGGCGGCCGGTGCGCAAGCGGCGGCAGCAGCAGCCGTGCGGCTACTGCTGCTGTTACTTCTTGGAGAAGAAACCCAAGTGGGTTCGGGTTTTGAGTTTAAACCCAAACCCGACCCGTTTACAACCAAACCCGACCCGTTAAAGGTAAAATACAGTTTAGTCCCTATAAGATTTTAAATTACTTTGAGGCCCCTGCACAATTACAAATAGCCCCCTGGATATTTTCAATTATTACATAATTAACCCCTTTTTCTTATGAATTAGTATTCGGGCGATATCGGGAGATTCGGACTCCGATTTGGACGATTCTGGATCCGTTGCGATCGTGGGAAAGAGAGCTACTTCCCATGGCTAGTTTGTGAGTGTTTTTATTTTATAAATTGTCATTTTATTATATTGATTGAACTTGGTTGCTTTATTAAATAAACCATGATACGGTAAAATAAACTGTAGCTAATATTAAAACACTGTAATCAACACGTACTTAGAATATGCCTGATACCTAATAGACGTAGAGTGTGACACTGGATGCCTATTAGGTCATGTTCATGGACCATTGACACTCGGGCCACTAGTTTTACCATATTAGTGGACACTACTATTTCATGTAGTATATAACAGTTAGATAACTATCATCATGTATACTGATCCACGGTACTCGATACAATATCACGAGATAGGAATATTGGACACCGTTATTTCATGCACTAGTATCCTCATTACACGGCTACGGTAGTTCACTAGACATGATATTCTATTATACACTGGCCACTATTATGACATGTACCAGTGAGACACAGAGATATTACACGGATGATAGCTACACATCTATGTTCCACAAGGACACGGATATCATTACACGGATACTGTAGTTCACCGTACATGATACTAGTCACTGACCATTGTTATTACATGTACATGTTGCACCGCTACTATGACCCGTCACACTACATGTACCACTTCACGGATACTCGCTTCACAGGCATCACTGCTACATATACTCACCACACAAGTGTGCATGCATGTGTTGGTTCTATCTTCTTGTCATATGGATCACCGTGCATATTACTGTATTATTGTTCCATGTTCCCGTATTCATGTTTATGATTGCTTCTTGTTACTGATATGGATATTCCCGTTACTGGACATGAGAGCTGTTGATATGCGATATGTGGGAATCCCACATCTATTGTTCCCGTTCCCATTATATTGTTCATGTTATATTGCTCTGTGTTTCCCGTTATATTGTTCTCTGCTATCAATAGAGCTCAGGTTCAGTTATCAGTTACCCGTATCATGTACTGTATTTGTTCTTGTGATATTGTATACTTGACATATCAGATAATAATGATAACTTGGGTATGGGGGAGACTTGACGGTTGATTAGATCATATCGGGTGGATGTCTGGATCCATTGTTCGTCCCAATGCAGGGGACGGGGTAGTGCTGGCTACCATCTGTTACTCATGAGCATCCCGTTATTGTTTAAGCTCATTGAGATTCCCGTTACATGTTACAGCTCTAGCGGGCTGGCCTGGTCTCAGCAGCCAGGGATCTGATAAGGCCGTTGTCCCGAGTATGTACGGGATACACCCACCCGATAAGAACTCCCCGACCATGGGTTTCCAATTAACATAATAAACAGTACACACAATAGTGACGTCGGGAACACTTGTTATTTGATCACTCTCTCGTTTGGATAATGGTACCCGTAGGCCATGTCCGGATGGGTTCGACTGGAGTGCGGGCTCCAGTATGAACTGCCAGTGGTATGGGATACTGGAAGAGAGTGATTGTAATACCAGTTGGTACTGATTGCTACTATTGTATAAATCACATGACATGCCTGGTACATATATGCTATTTTGTTATTATTCATGCTACTTTATCCGATATCATGTTACCTGTATACTTGTTACTTTACCTGGCATATGTTATACTTTCTGTGATGGCATATGACACATGTTCTGCATTGCATATATTATGCTTTCTGTATAGCCGACATCATTACTATATATACACCACACGGTATAGTGATTACATTGCATAGGCCCATCTGCCGGTACACGTCTATCACGTCACCATTTATTCGATAAACTGGACACGACTATAGACATGACCCGATGATAACCGGCTAGGTAGTGATGGTATTAAAAGATGACATGTTTATATTTGCACTGCTTTCATGTTATCTATTTCTACTGTTTATATATCCTTATTATATAGTATCACTAGTCCAACCTCATGTACTATATATTATTATCGTGCTTGTAGTACTATTGTATCTATTACTGCTCCTTCATTTTACCACTCACTAGTCGCTTTCTGACGACCCTGGGTTTGCATGCCCAGGTTGGAGATCCGAGTTACCGTAACTTTAGAGAGTGCTTCGGAGTCACGTCCGAGATTCCTCATCGGGACTATCCATAGGTATCTTAGTGATTTATTTCTGTTATATTATTTGTCCATCTTTTCATATACGTTATGATCGCTAACCTCTTCTGCAGGTATTCTTGTACTTATTTCATGCTGGAACTCAGGTATATATGGAGATTATTTATTGTACTGAGGCTTAGCGTACGTACGTAGGTTTTCCGCCTTGCGTATGTACATCGCCATAACGTCTCTGTATCTTTAGGATCGGGACGTTACATAGTGGTATCAGAGCCTAGGTTCACACCTGGTGTGGGTAAAACACCTGGGTCAATACTCGGGCTCGTACAACAGTTACAATCAGATTCAGATTCAAGCTTATCTGTCTCTGTATTTGGGGCATTCCAGCAACGAGTACAAGAATACACTGTCATTGACAATTTATTCCTTGACTCTTGTTTCTTCCTTCTGACAGTTATCAACCAGAATATCCGATTAATTCTTGCCTTCCTTCATCTCCTTGCTTCAATCCGTTAGAGTTGGTTCACTCCACTACTTCTCCATCCTGAGTTTCTTCTAGATATCAGAGTGCGCAGCAGAAGTGTCGTGGACCCGGTAACATTTCGGCTTTGGGGTTGGAAAAATTATCTCCCTTCTGATTTGAAATTGCAAGGACGCAATTTTTGTAAGGTGGGGAGAAATGTAACCCCCTGCTTCCCGTGTACGTATCACAGTATCAGTACGCGATACGACGTACAAACTTGATTTGACCTCTATCGTATTCTGATTGACATGATTTCAGTTTCAAAATTATTTTCTAATATTTTAGAATTTTCAGGATTTTTCTGGCATTTTTTGGATTATTTTAGAAAATCTCCGTAGTCGGTGTCGACCGATACCGATAATCGACTTTACGATTTTTATTTCACAAACGGAGTTGTTTTGAGAATCGGCTTTCACCATGTGTCTTAGAATCGTATTTTCTACGTTCAGGCATTTTCGGAGATTTTTGATTTTATCGAAAATCGGGCCAAACCGGTGTCGCCGTATCGGCTAGACACTCTGAGATTTTTAATTTGTAATCCGGATTGAGTTTCTACAACCCGTTTTCATATTATGTCTCAGGGTAATATTTTCTATTTCTGTAATTTTTGGGCATCGTTCGGAGATGGTCGAATATTGGGCTAATATTATAATATTAAAATATTAATTTTTTTT